>JBBPFJ010000601.1:0-72871 GCA_037975025.1 Excoecaria agallocha
ATCTCCGCAGTTGTAAAAGGGGAATACCCCAAGCTAAATCTGTCATTTCTAGATGATGTGTATCCGGATGAGGACTAATCCTTGCAATAAATTTTCTTTATAAAAGTGCAACCCACATTTTGTTCTTCTTCATATTTAATTTTTTCATTCCTGATCAAACTATTTTAGTAAAATACTTAAATCATTCGTTTAAGTTTACCTCTACAGTTGAACTTTTTTCAAAGAAGCCCTAGGCTTTTAGGTTTGGGCAGACTATCTTAGTAGGCGTAATATTTTTTATGGCGATTATGATGAACATATTTGAATGAAAACATTTAGTAGAGGATAGCACAACAAATAAGTTCGTTGAATCGAATACCTTGCATTGAACTTTTTATCATTTGAAACATGTGCTATGTGGAAGAAATTTGCTGAACTTGAAATTACCGTAGAGGGGTTTCGACAAAAATGCCAAACTTATAAGCAGAACTGATGTGGGCTCAACCATATGAATAACTATGTTAGATCTATTATCCATTTAAAGTATAAATTATGTGGGCGGTATTCGCCGAACTTAATAGGGCTATCTTGGCGAAAATGCCAAACTCATAAGTAGAAATTTTGTAAACTTGACAAAATGAATAACTTCTATTGAGTTTGTTATCCATTAAATGTGTATGTTCTCTGGGCGTGAATCGTCGAACAACTTGTTGATGAACTATCCTGACAATAGTGTCGAGCTTGCATATACTACGACAACAAAGCTATATCGGCAATTTTGCCAAGCTATGTGAAATGATCAAGAAATAAAAAAAAGTACAGTATGGCAAATATGTCGAGCTACTGATAGTATAATTTAAGGTTTGACACATTCCACGAATGCAAAAGTACTTTGTCGGAGAAGTCAAGTATGTATGTGCCACCTTTGATGACTTCTCGAATTATGTAGGGTCCCTTCTAATTATGATCTAGCTTGCTCACTCCTGCTATTGTTTGGGTAACAACCATCTTTCTAAAGACTAATTGCTCAATGCGGAAGGACTTCTGATTGGCCTTACGATCATGATATGCTGCTATACGTTGCTTGTATGCTACAGATTTCATTTGGGCGAGCTCCCTGATTTCTTCTAATCGATCTAGGTAATACAACATGTTGGCTTCATGCTTTTCTCCATGTTGGGACGTTTGGGTGCTCGGTATGCCCACTTTACATGAAATAACTGCCTCTGTGCCATAAGTCAAAGCAAACGACATTAACCCTGTTGCTGCCCGAAGGGACATCCGATATGCCTATAATTCATTGTTAAGCTCATCCACCCAGAGCCTTTTGGCACCATCTAGCCAATTTTTGAGTTCGGAGAGGATGGTCCGGTTGGTCACTTCGGTCATTACGTTGGATTTTGAATGGCAAACTGAAGTAAAGCTGCAACTGGATGTTTAGTTCTGAGCAAAATGTCTTGAAGACCTGGCAGTCAAACTGTTTGCCATTATTAGATATGATAGAGTGTGGAATATCGAACCTTGTGAGGACATTCTTTCGTAAAAACTTGATGATGTTTGCCGGGATGATGGAGGCGAGGGGCTTAGCTTCCACCCACTTGGTGAAATGGTCCACCGCTACCACCAGAAATCTCTATTGTCCCGTCACTCGGGGGAAAGGGTCCAGTATACTAATCCCCTATTAGGCAAAAGGCCACGAGCTGTGGATCGATTTCTGTCCGGTTGATCTGATGTGTGGAATGTTGGCAAACCTTTGACACTTGTCACATTTTCAGACTAATGCTTTAGCATCTGCCTCCATTGTAGGTCAGTAATATCCTTGCAAGAACATCTTTCGAGCTATGGCTTGTGCTCCTTCATGGACCTCACAAATCCCTTCATGAATTTCTCTAAGGATATAATCTCTTTCTTTCTTGCTGATACACAAAGTCCATGGATTTAAGAAAGATCGCCTGTAAAGTTTCTCGTTCAGGACGACATATAAGCTCGATTTTCGTAATATCTTTCGGGCCTGCAGCTGATCTTCTGGCAGGGTTCCCTTGGTCAAGTATTGGTAAATGAGGAGGTGCCATCCCTCCGTTAGCTCTTGCAGTTGAACCTGGTAAGGTTTATAAGTAGGTTGTGTAACCGTTATGAAGATGATGTCCGTGGTTTGCACCGCACCATTGAGACAAGCCCGTTTAGCCAAAGCATCTGCTTTCGCGTTCTCTGTCCGGGGCAGTTGGGTGATCGATCAAGTGCTTATAGGGGTAATCACGGGACGGGGTGGGGCTGAGAAATTCATCTCCGCTCACTCCCCCGCCAATGGCGAGGATTCCCCACCCCCACCACCAATATCGGGGAGGGAATTTCCTCCGTCTTCATCCAGCGGGAATCCTCGTCCCCCGAATTTTTTTTAATTTTAAAATATAATATTTTATAAATAATTAAAATTAAAATATAATATTTAATAAATAGAAAATTTAAAATCAAAAATAATTTAAATTAATATAAATTTTAACCATTTATAAAATTTAAAATGAAGTATAATTTAAAACTTAATAATTATAAAATTAAGTTATATTTTAATTTTAATTATTTATAAAATATTATATTTTAAAATAAAAAAAAATTATTTTTTACGGGGCGAGGATCCCCGCAGGACGGATATTCCATTCCCCGTCCCCGCTCTCGATTCTAGAACGAAATTTTTTTTCTTCCGTTCCCGTCCCCGCGGGAGAAATTTCAGAGATTTTTCGCCCCGTGATCATCCTTAAGTGCTTCTGATTTCCTCCAACTTGACGAGGAGAGCGGACATCAATTCTTTGTACCGGATCATAAATATATCTTTTTTGTTAATTTCCTATTCAATCACTCTTTTTCTCCAAGCTTATTTTGTCTTTCGACATCTCATATAGCACAAATTGAAATCAAATAGGCACCGGATGGAAAGCAACAAAAAAGCTAGCTACTGAATACATAGATGCTTAATAACATTTTATCCAGTCTGCTGAAATTGAATTTAATGCATACGTACATAGAGGTAAAACTGAATGATAGAATACAAGTATGAAGCGGTGGGCAGTTAATTAGCTTCAAGAAGAAGAGAAGATTTTCATGATATCACGTGATTTGCACAAGGCCTCCAAGGGGTGAGCTTTAGGCATGCTGAGCCCAATTCCTTCTGTCATATCAATTTCTTTATCATCAACTCTCTGCCATTCAAAGCACTGAATCATAGACCCCAGCACAAATCCCACAACCCGATTAGCTAGACCCATTCCCGGACAAGCCCTCCTACCCAACCCGAATGGCATGTACTTAAAATTGATCAGGTTCTCACCTTGATTAATTCCTTGAAATCTTTCAGGCTTAAATTCCATAGCATCATTCCATAGTTGAGGGTCTCTTTGTATAGCCCACGCATTAACAAATACAATTGTATTTCTGGGAACATCATATTCTCCAATTTTGCAATCACTTTGTGAGAAATGTGGGAGGAGCAGTGGACCTACAGGATGCAACCGGAACGTTTCGGATATTACATTCTGTAGATATGATAATTTGGAAATATCAGATTCTTCCATGAAGTTTTCTTGACCAATTTCTTTGTCTATTTCGTCTTTTGCATTGTTTAATACTTGTGGATTGTTGAGTAGATTGCACATTGCCCATTCTACTGTTAGAGCTGATGTTTCTGTGCCCCCAAATATGATATCCTGCAAATTACACAAATTTGCACACCTTATGTTCAAACACATAAATTTTGATTTTATATGACCAATTTATATATAATCCGAGTAAAAACTATATATTCAAATATACGTATATGTGAAATGTTTTATATTTCATATTGTTGTCCTTGCGTATGATTAAAAATATAGATAAAAAAATTATTATTTGTGTGTTAAAGATTTACTGATATGAATTAAAAAAATATTTATTGATAGAATTTTTAACTAAGCATTCTAATGGTAAAACTAACCCCAATGTATTAAGAGATTTTCAATAGAGGTGAGTATAGATCGATTAACCGGTTCATTAACAATTTCAATAAATCAGTCAATTAATTTCAGTTAATCGCTATATCGATTTAGATTTTTAACTTGATTTTTTGAATCAATTTATCAGTTAACAACGAAACAATTTTAATATATAAATTTAATAAACTATATAATTTGTAATATTATTTTTAATAGTTAAAAATGCTTTAGAAAAGAAAAAAATACAAATTAAATATAATATCCATTTAAAAAATAAAAATAAATTTTTCATAATTAATTATAAGAATTAAATATATTCAATATAAAATTAACAATAAAGTGCTAATTATACACATATAATAAATAAATAATAATAATATAATTTTAATATTTATTTATTAAAAATATTTATTTTAATAATATTTTAGAATATTATATATTATAATATTTATAAATTACATAAATATTAAAAATATAAGTATAAAATTTAAAATATAATCTATAAAATATATATAGACCGATTTTAAATCTGTTTGGTTAATTATTAATTTTTAAAAACAAAAATCGTAAATTTAAATTTTTAATTTGATTAATTAAAAAATCGATTCGATCTAAAAATCGATTCGATTTCAAATCGATTTTTTAATTAATTAAAATTTTAATTTTTTTTCTCATCCTTAATTTTCAGATCGAGTTTTCAATTTAAATTGCTGTGGGCAGTAAAAAAATAATTACAATGATAAAATATTTGCAAATTCTCATATTTTTGAGATAAAGCCAATTTGATGAGGTAACAGACAAATTTGTCAACTTTGATACGGACATATTTGTCAAGGGAGAAAGATAATGACAAAACATGCATTTAATAGAAGACTGGATGTTCATGCGTAATATATATATATATATATATATATATATATATATATATATATATATATATATATATATATATATATATATATACGCGATATTTTTAAACAATAATAATAGCCTAATTAATAAGTTATTATTATTAAATTGTTATGCCACCATTTCCACTAGATCTTGTCTGCCTGTACGACTAGGATTAATGCCTTAGAACTTAAGTATAGCTGCCAATTTACTAGTCCAGTACTCTTTTTTTTTTTTTTCCCCTTTAAACACAGCCAATCTACATGCTACATATAGATTAAGAAAATCATAAATTCAATTTTTTTTTTCATAGAAAAAAAAAAAGATGGCAATATAGAAATTAACGTACCACAATGAGGCCTTTGATGATTTCATCTGTATAATATTGAGGCTGTGATTCTTGCAAAGAAAGCAGGTGACTGATCATCGAATTTGTTTTGAACATATCATTTCTTTGGTCATTTATAAGTTCTTGTAGCAACAGATCACATGTTTTTCCAATTTCCTTCACTTTCTTTGTATAACCTTGATAATCAATCCACGCCAAGATTGGCAAAAAATCTCCAGGATATGAAGCCTCCGCATATTTGAAAACTTCACTTATCATCCCCCTGAACCTTGTTTCTCCATCTTTACGGTACGTCTTCCCAGTTATCATTCTCATAATTATATTAAAAGTCAGCTCTGAAAGCAATTCCCTTAGCTGCTTCACCTTGGCCATGCCAAAAACATAGTTTGAACAAATTTGATACAGTTTTTTCAAGAAAATATTGACTTCGTCTCTTCTGATACTTGAAAACTTGTTGAGACGATTCGTGGAGAAAATCTCGAGTGCGCTTATGCGGCGGAGGTTGCGCCAGTGGTGACCGTAGGGGGAGGTTCCGATGGTGGCATGGTTGTAGCTTAGGTATTTTCCCAAGATTAAGGGAGGACGGTTGGCTAAAACTATGTCGTTTTTGGTGAAGCATTCTTCTACTAAAGATGGTGATGATACAATGATTGCAGGTTTAGATCCTAATTGGAGATAGAAAATCGAACCGTATTTTTCAGAGAGATTTTGAAGAGATCTGTGAAGGGGTTGCTTAAGAAGATGAAGATGGCCTAGAAATGGAAAAACAGGTGGGCTTGGCGGAAGTTTATGGCATCGATTTCTTTTTTGCAAGAAAAACTTCAGAGCAAGAAGAAGAAGCAGAAGAGAAGTTACCATCTGGAAGGAAAATTCCATGGTTGAAATGTGTTCCTTTTTTTTTCAGATTTATAAGTATATATTGGGTGTTAATTCAGATATAGCTGATAACAACTTTTGTGAATCTTGTTCGCAACAATTTTGATTATTCTATTTTGATTTTTCTTTGAACTTTAATTCGTTCGCTTTGTCAATACAAGAATTTTCCACACACATATCTACATCAACTTGAGTCCCACTGGCCCACTAATACTAAATGACATATTAGTATGCCCGACAATGACACATAATGAGAGGTAGAATAATGATCTATATCAAACCAAGTTTTCTTCGAGTTCTAAATCCATATTTAATGCTTTTATTCAATTAAAATAAAAGAAAAATGAGGGATGAGCCCTGAAATATATCTCGCCTTACATTTACAACACAATCAGCATGAAATTTAATAATTTTCAACATTCAACAGGCAGAGAGAGGATGTTATTGATAATGGAGCGTGCTCTGCAATTAGCCTCAAGTGGTTGAGCTTTAGGCATAGTAAGTCCTTTCCCTTCTGCCATGTCAATTTCCTCCTCACTCACTCTTTTCCATTCAAAACATTGAATCAATGATCCCAAAGTCAACCCCACTACTCGTTGAGCTAAGCCAGCACCGGGACAAGATCTTCTCCCCAAGCCAAATGGCATTAGCTTAAACCCTTCCCCTTCTCCATTTTCAAATCTTTCAGGCTTAAAACTTAATGGATCATCCCAAAGTGTAGGGTCTCTGTGTATAGCCCAAGAATTGACCAATAAAAGCGTCTCAGATGGCACGTTATATCCTCCAACTGTGCAATCACTTGATGCCATGTGAGGGAGTAGAAGTGGGACTGGTGGGTACAGTCTGAAGGTTTCAAGGATGATGTTTTTGAGATATGGTAATTTTGGAAGATGAGGCTCATCCACTAGCCGTTCTTCTCCAACTTGATTGTCTATTTCACTCTTGGCCTTTTCTAATATGTTTGGATGATTGAGTAGAGAAGACAAATTCCATTCCATTGCAATTGCTGATGTATCCGTTCCCGCTAATATCAAGCTCTGTATATTTGTCATTTACAATATAATACAAGAAATTAGAAAACATAAGAAATTCAAGGAAAAGAAAATGTTTCAATAGACAACAATCATATGCACCATACTTTCTAAAATTCATGTATTGATTATCTTATTTTATTTTCCTTTATGCTATTCTTTCTTAATTTCTTCGCTTATATCCCGTATCAATTATATATATATATATATATATATATATATATATATCCGCCTTTAATAAAAGTAAAAGGTCTACTAAAGCAAATATTGTAGTATCAGAAAAAAACCAGACGAAAGACTAAACACTGACCAAAATCATGGCTTTGATAATCTCATCAGTGTAATACTCTGGCTCTGATTCTTGTGTAGAAAGAAGATGATCAATCATAGTATTCATATTCTCTAAGTTCCCCTTCTTATTTCTACGTTCATCAATCAAACTCTGCAAGAACCGATCTGTCCTTTCTGCTAGTTTTTTCAATCTCTTCTCAAATCTTCCACAATCAATCCAATTCAAAATCGGTAAAAAATCCCCAGGATTCGTTACCCCTGCAATCGAAGCTATCTCCTCCATTATCTCTCTAAACTGCGTTGCCTCTTCCTTATCACTCACATCTTCTCCGTAGTACCTCTTCCCTGCAATTGTTCTCATCATAACATTAAAAGTCAGGTCTCTAAACATTGGTCTCAACTCAACAACGGCGAGATCTCGGCGACAAGAATCGCATAGCTTTGCTATTAGCCGCTTGATTTCGTCTTTCCGGATGCTAAGGAACAAGTTCAGCCGTTGATTTGAGAATATCTCAATGGTTGCGATACGGCGTAGGTTTCGCCAGTGATCGCCATATGAGGAGGTAGGCATGGTCGTGCAGTTATATGCCATAACTTTGCCAACTAGTAATTTTGGACGGTCGGCTAAAACGATATCGTTTGTGGTGAAACATTCTTCGACGGCTGAGGATGAGGAGACTACGACTACAAGACGGTAGCCGAAGCGAAGTGAGATAATTGGGCCGTAATTTTGAGTGAAACGGTGGAGAGTACGGTGGAGGGGTGGCTTTAGGAGACGAAGGTGGCCGATAAATGGAAGGGCTGGTGGAGTTGGAGGGAGGTTTGTGTGGCGTGTTTTCGACCGGAAAATTTTCAAGAGGAGGAGAATAAGGAGGAGAAGGATTGAGTAAAGGATTGGGTGCTCCATGCTTTCTCGCTTGCTTAGCTTGGTGGAGTTGGGAATTGTCACATGAGAGGTCTGCTTTCACTATTATTTATTTTATCTTTTGCTTCGGGGTAAGAGATGACTTTGTGAAATTATTTTTTTTTCCTCAATATAACATGTGATGTTTTGAAAATATGATATTCTTGGAGATTGAATATATTTTGTTTTCAATACATTACTGAAAGCGAACCGCTAACTACCGGAGAGTAATTAGATTAATTCATTTTAAGATAAAAAAATGAATGAATTAGGTTTTGCAATCTCAATAACATAACCATGTCAAATATGACTAGCAAGAATTGAAAGAGAATAATTTGCTCATACGATTTATCTAATAATTCTGAGCGAATGCATTTATTTCGTGCTTCTTTGGCAAAAGAGGAGGAATATCGCAATAGTACTAATCTTATTGCTTGGTTAAATGAGCCAAATTTAATTTTTTTCCGTAAAATTGTTGTGTCGCTGTGGTGATTGATCTATTGCTTATTGATTGGTTCTCCTTCCTTTGCAATTCAGAACAAGGCGAAGCAGAGGTCTGATTTTTTTAGTGCTGAATTATTGCCTTTTTTGGGTTAAATATTGTTTTTGTTCTGCTGAGTTGAGTTTTTTTTGTATGTGTAGTGCACTATTAGCTGTGCTTTTCTGGGCTGGTTTATTTATGTTGAAAATTGCAGTAGGCTTTAGTTGGGTGCTTGAGTTTGTTCAACGTGCAGTTGGCTTTTAGCTGGGTTTTGTTTGGACTAGTTGTGTTGTGTGTATTGCGAAATTACTGTAGGTAGGGGTGAGCATTTGATCGGTTCGGTTTTGGATCGAACGAACCGAAAACCGAACTTCACGAAATTTAAGAATCAAACCGAAATCGAAGTATATAGAATCGAGAACCGAATGGACCGAAATAATTTCGTTCGGTTCGGTCCAACCGGTTTTGGGTCATAGTTGGGTTTTTTTTAATTGGGCTTTTAACCTAAATAGGCCCATATATCTAACAAAATAAAACCAATTAAAAATACATACAACATAACTTAAAAATTACACTAAAAAATAAAAATTAAAAAAATTTACAACACATAATTAAAAAGGCATTCAATGTCCTCTAATTAAAAAGCATTCCAACAACACATAATTAAAAAGCATTTCAACAAATTAATACAAGTCAACAACATAATGATCGATGGATTTTTCTCGCGAATTCAACTTTTTAGACCTGCATTCATATAAACGGAACAATAATTAAATAAATTCAGTAGATCACTTTAGGCATCATTTACTTTTTGCTCAATCATCTTAATACCATAAGTTAATAAGCACAAGACACATTTTGTTGACAGCAAAAATACAAAATATTATAAGACATGGAGAAAAACGCTGGTCCTTCAGAAAATCTTATCATTACCTAACTTCCTCATCAATAACCTTATTATTTATTTATGCAGATTAAGCAATTATAAAAGGTTTAACATTTTCAAAGCTTAAATGTCAATTCCCAAGCTTAAATTCTACTATGCCAATTTATATAGGATTTGACTACAAATCATATCTTACTAATAAGATTAAGAGAAAACAAACAAGTAAGAAAACCATCCAATTCACAGGGAAATAATCCATTTTCCTAGAGCATTCAATTCCTCATTATATTAAACAGATAATTTGCTCTTACTACAGCTAAAGTTCACTCTATCTCTGCTTCTAATCAACAGTTTCATATTAAGTTGCTCATCCATGAGCAAATAGCATTAGAAAAACCACAATCTAACAAATGCATTCAACAGAAAAATTATATAAAAAAAGAGAAGCAATAACAAGCACACAACTTTCAATAGCAAGCAAATGCATTCAGCTATGAAGCTTCATAAAAAATCAAAATCAAAAGTTAATAACAAATTCAGAGTTCAGACCATGTGGTTAAACGAAAAAAGAAGTGACTAACCAAATGCATTTCATATCGGTAGAAGTAACTAACCAAAAAAGAAAGTCTTTTGAAAAAAAAACGGATGTGTTTAGGGCAGTTTCACCAGAAGATAAAGAAGGTGAAGATGGAATCGGGTTTGTTTTAGGCAGGTCATCAGCTCTATATTCTACTTTGACAAATATTTCCTCTAGTCACTATGCAAGATCACCTAAAGCAAAATGTAAATCATCTACTATTTTCCATAATTTCAGCTAGGGTAGAGCTTTAGGTTTACAATCCAGCTTTTATTTCGGTTTATTTGTTACCATATCCTAGCAGATTTATTTTCTTATTTTTCTTGTCCTTTGGGTAATGGCAGTATCGTTTTCTGATAGCCAAAACCCTAAACAAAAAACTCCCAAACTAGAAGAAAACTTTTAATCCGACTCATTCTATATCACATCCTATCTATAAGAACTATAAAATAAGGAACAAAATCCTAAAGAACAGAGAGATGAAAACTGAAGAACAGGGACATGATATGAAACTAAAGAAAGGGGAGATGGAAGCTAAAGAACAGAACAATGAAAATAAAGAATAGGGAGATCGAAACACTAACCATTGTTCTCAGCAGGAAGAATCACAGTGGAGGACCGGAGGTCGTGGAGGAAGATCGAGCGAAGAGGAAGATTTAGGGATTTGTGGAAGAAAGATCGAAGAGAAAGATTAGGGATTTCTGCGCGCGTGTGTGTGTATATATACACTAGGCAAAACGGTGAGTTTTGATGGAAGTTCGATCGGTTCGGTTCCTTTGATTTTCCAATTTTAAGAATCAAATCGAACCGATGAAACCGAACTTTTTTTCGATTCTGAATCGAATAAACCGAAAATCGATAAAATCGAACCAAACAGACCAAAATCAATTTGGTTCGATTTTCGATTCCGATTCGGTTATGCACACGTCTAACTGTAGGTTTCAGTTGGGTGTTTCTTGAATGGTTGATTGTGTTGGATACTCATAATTGGATAGTATTGATTTGATAGAGTTTTATATCTCCTCTGTAATTCCTCTTCATTTAATACAGTTCTTAGGCTTATTAAAAAAAACAAAATCTGATAATATTATAAACAATATAGACAAATATATATATATATATATATATATATATATAACTGGATTTATTTTTATTCAACGGTCTATGAATGCTAGTAGGTACGGTAACAAAAAGATAAAAAAAATATACACAAAATATTTTGTGGGCAAAACTTGAAATTTGTGCAGTATAGATTATATTAGGTCCAACTATTATTATTAATTCTATTGCAAGTTTTGCTTACGTTAATACGTTATTTAATTGATGAACAAAAAATTCCAACTATTATTATTAATTTATTAGGATTGAATTGAAAAAACAAAATAACAACATAAATACAATATAAAACGCATCTATTCTAAAAAGACGAATCTATGAACTAATATTGAAGAGGGTGAGACAGAACCTTGTGGATGATTCGACGTGCACAACCCATGACTTCAAACGGTTCAGTTATAGGTGCAGTGAAGTAACCTTTACTTTCTTCCATGTCTTTCTAGTCACTAATCTTTACCCACTCCAAATGATAAGTATGAGTTATAAGATATTATTAGTATATTTTTAATATGATTATTATGTTAATTTAGTTAATTTAGTGTTTAATTTCTTAAGTTAGCATTTTATGAGGTTAATTGGTTAATTTGATACTTTTAGACGTGTATTTGAAGAAAAAGTAAAATTATAAGGGTAAACATGTAAATTCAGCACTTGAAGAAATTTAAGGAAGCAAATATTGTCATGTTAAGTCCAGAGGCCTGCCACTCGGTGGAGAAGTTCTTCACTCTATGAGTCATCTAAAGAATAAAAGCAGCAGAAGATCACTCGGTGAAGTTTTCACTCTATAGAGTAGCTGAAGGGATCACTCACACGGTGGAGGAGTTTTTCATTCTACCGAGTCAGAGTCTTTTAAACACAATGAAATTCTTAATTTTTCCCAATTCAGAAAGGTTTTGGCACCATTTTTTCTTCCTCTTGAAGAGTTTTATGCAGACAAAAACACCAGGCTATATAAGGAGGCACATAATTATGTAAGGGGGAGAGCAATTATGTGGGGAGTTCTTTAGTTAGTTTTTAGGGTTTTTATTGTTTTTCTTAATTTATGTAACGTCATTTAGGTTTAATTTCTTTTAGTTTAGTTTTCAATTCTCTTAAAGATTCAAGCTTTCTACTGCATGTGCTGAAAAGTCATCAAAAGCAAGTTTGAAATTTCATAAGTATTGTATCTCTTTATTTTAATTTTCTTTCATTTTAATTATGTTCAGTAAGTAGTTTTCTTCTCTTTTGCTAAGGGAAATTTGAACCTTTATACTTTTACTATAAAGATTTAAGTTTGAGCTTAATTTCAATGCGAGTTGTTATTTCTTAATTTTCGTGCTAAATCTTATCTTGAGTTATGATTATGTTGATGATTGATGTATTGAATAAATGGTTAATTGTCGATTTCACTTATGACTTATGATATGCATGTTCTTAGCTTATTTTTCTCATATCAATATATTATTGCGTTCTGAGAATTGAGGCAGTGATTTATTGTTCATGAGTTGATTTTAAGTTAAGAATGTTAAATTGAGAATAAGCTAGATTTAAATCTCTTGAAAGAAGGTATAATGAAGGTTTAGGAGTTTAAAACCGGATCTTTTATGCTAGGTGTTAGATTGTTCCTAAACAGGAATAAGTCATCTATTTTTATTTAACTAATTTTTTCATAATTACTTGTATTATTTTTAGTTAAGTCATTGCAGTAAAAGTTGATGTTGATAGTTCATTTTAGCAAAAGTGTTTTAGTTATTGCCTTATTTTTAATTAATGTTAGCTAGTTTTAATTTTTGTTTTGTTTTGTTTTATTGTTAATTTAGTTTAGTTCTTTCTTTCAATTCAAAAACTTGGGGAAATAATTTCATATCAATTAAGCTCAATTATAGATATTATTCTTAGCAATCCATGTTTCCTTAGATTCGATATTCAAAATTTTAATCTTATTTTCCTATATTACTAGTCGATTTAGTACACTTGCTAGACACCGATCACCAAGCATTGGATTAGTGATCCCGGAGTCAAACCCACGACTCTTTGAAGTAGCCCGGATCCAAGACATGCTCTTATATCCAACCCAAATGGCATCAGCTTATGTCCTAATACTCCATCTCCATCAAATCTCTCAGGTTTGAAACTTGTAGAATTATCCCACAGTTTAGGATCTTTATGTATAGCCTATACATTCATCAATAGCATCATACCACATGGGATATTGTATCCTCCTACTGTGCAATCATTAGATGATGTGGTGGACTAAGAGTGGTGCTTAAGGTGTAGCTATAATGTCTCAAAGATTATGTTTTGAAGATGAGATAATTTGAAATATGATGTTCTTTTGGGAAGCTTCCTCCTCCAATTTGATTGTTTGTTTCCTCTCTTGCCTTTCTTAGTATGCTTGGATGGTTGATTAGGTTAGACAATGCCCATTGTAATGTATTGGCTAATGTATCAGTTCCAGCGAATAACATTATCTGCAGAAAGATAAATTTAATTAGAAATTAAATTAATAAATTATTAAAAATATATAAACTATAACAAATATGATCAATGGCAGTTATGGAAAATTGTCCCAAAATATAATAAAAAATTTTACAATTGTTATATAATAACAATTTTACAAGCATTATTGAATAATTTTGATACTATTGAAATTAAATAAAGAAAACAATGAAAGTAAAAATAGATATATATAATATAGGTGGAAAATATTTTCATGTTAATCGTATCAACTGAATAACTACAGTAGCATATTTATAGATACAAAATAAAAGAGGTAGACTTCTACTAGTATTGGGAGAAGGAGAGAGTTTGATAATCATCTAATTACTTAATAATTATCACAATACTTCCTATTTGATAACTATACACTATGAGTATCACTCATTAAAACCTTGCTAAGAAAATCCAGTGGAATAAAAACTTAGAGAAAGAAAAATAGTAAAGTATTCATATGCAATATACTTTCATTCAAAAATACAAAAATTATAATATTTCCTTAAGCTAATGTATAGCAATACTGAGCATATGATTTCTGAAACTCAAAGTTGGTAAAAATTTGGTAAAGAGATCTGCTGGGTTGTTACTTGAATAAAATTTGCAAATATCTATTGGACCATTTCTCATGAGTATATGAGCATAGAAAAATTTTGGTAAAATATGTTTAGTTTTATCACTTTTTTTTGTAGCCACCCTTGATTTGTGCAATACACGCTGCATTATCCTCATACAATATTATTGGTTTACCCTCCATAATTAATCCACATGTTCTTTTGATATGCCGAATCATGATCTTTAACCACACACATTCATGACTTGCTTCATGAATATCTAAAATTTTTGAATGATGTGATAAAATAACAAGAATAGTCTATTTTACAAATCACCATGAAATAACACTATCACCATATGTGAAGGCATAACTAGTTTGTGATCAAGCTTTATGAAGATCAGAAAGATACCTAACTTTAGCATATCCTACTATTTCTGACTTTGATACCTAACATCAACATATCTTACTACTTCTAAATTTGATCCTTTTGAAAAAAATAAACCAATATCAAAAGTGCCACGAATATAACATAGGCATATTTCACCCCATTCAGTTGCCTTCGAGTATAAGCAGAACTAAATTTTGCTAACAAATTAACTGCAAAAACTATATCTGGCATAGTGTTATTTATAATATACAAAACTGTCCCTGTTGCATTTAGATATAGTACTTCAGGACCAATAGTTTCTTCACCATCTTCTCGTGGACAAATAACATCTTTTTTCTTATCTAGAGAACGAATAATCATTGGAGTACTTAATCGATAAGATTTATCAATATAAAATTATTTCAAAATTTTCTTTGTATAAGACAATTGATGTAAGAGAATCCCATTTGATAGATAGTCAACTTGAAATCCAAGAAAAAAATTTTATTCTTCCAAGATCTTTCATTTCAAATTGGCTGAAGGTGCATTTCACCCCCTAAAATTTGACAAAAAGAGCAATTAATCCCTTAATATTTATTTTGGTGTAATATCCCCCTTAAAGTTTATAAATTAGGGTAATATCTCCTCAAAATTGATAGGTTTGTTATTTTGACTATTTTTCATCAGTTGACTACTAACATGGCATAAGTGTGACACAACAATAGAGATTAAATTGGCCTAATTTGCAAACTTTAAGGGATAAATTGCACTTTTTGGAATATTTTAGGAGGTTTTTTATACATTTAACCTTGCCATGTTGCACTGTTTTGCCATATAAAGCCTTATGTGTCACGAGTTGATTTGCCATATGTCAATTTCAATGCCACATTAGTTGTCAACTAATGAAAAATAGTTAAAATAATTGATCCATCAATTTTGGAATGACATTGCCCTAATTTGTAAACTTTAGGAGGGACACTGCACGAAAATAAATATTAAAGGTTTAATTGCTCTTTTTATCAAACTTCAGATGATGAATTACACCTTTGGCCTTTCAAAATTTTTTTTAAATAATTTGCAATCTCATAGATCTTTTTAGGAGTCCCTCCTATGTTTAGATTATCAATATAATTCATAATTATAACAAATTCAAAATTCATCTTCTTAATAAAAACACATGCATAAATAGAATTATTTTCATATCCATTCGTCACTAGGTATTCACTTAAACGATTGTACCATATGTATCCAAATTATTTTAAGCCATTCAAAGATCGTTGGAGTTTAACATAATACATTTGTCGAGACTTTGGATTATATACTTTAGGCATCTTGAATCCTTTAAGGATTTTTATATAAATGTCATTATTTAAAAACCCATATAAGTAAGTTATAACTTCGTCCATTAGATGTATGTCAATTCCGTCAAAGACTGCTAAACTAATAAAAATCTAAAGGTAATTGCATCTATAATCGGGGATTATGTTTCTTCATAATCTATGCCGAGTCTTTATGAGAAACCTTATGCCATAAGTATAGCCTTATATCTCACAATTTCATTTAGTTCATTTCTATTACATACAAAGACCCATTTATATCCAACCTATGATGCAACAGAGCCCTGCTCAATTTTGATTGGATTTTCGAAAGCCTATTTTTAGGGTCCAAGACTGGGTGAGGCTTATAAATCTCATAAATTAGACATTTTACAATAAAAAAGAGGTTTAGGTCCAATTCATTGTTGATGGTCAGCTTATGAAGGTAACTAATATGGGCTCAAAAGAGATAGGTGTCATGGAGTATCAACCCAACAAAATGTTGAAAAATGAATCTCAACTTTTTGATGCCCAAATATATATTGATGTTCGGGACATCACGTTTATTTGGCATCTTGGTTAGGTTTTTTTTTATAATTGGATTTTAAATATTAATCCACTCTCCTCTCTCACACGATACATATAAAAATAAATAAGTAAACACGTCAAGCATATATGAAATCGGTAATTAAAAGAAAAATAAAATAAATCCACTACTTAATTATTACAGAGGCAAATTGTCCAAAAAAAGAACAAAGTACATACATAAATCGAGTTATTCATTAAGTTTGGGAACATTGGTTCCCACATATATTTACAAAAGGAGAGATGAAGAGTCTTTACCAATTTTTGGAAAATATAAAATGAGTGATCCCAATTTTAATGCAAACAAGAACCTTATCTTGTTGTGTGGTTTTGAGATGTAAATTAGACATTGGCCCATTTTTATTAGAAAAATACAAGTTAATTAAGTATAAAGCAATTGGATGACTTTTATGGTTATCATGCAAAAATTTCATTTTTACTAAATTATTACAATTCCAAAAAAATACATCAAAAATAAAAGTGCCAAAATTAAATAATCAATAAATAATGCAAAATACTATAAAATAAAACATAAAACTAAATGAGAAAAAGGACTAGGAAAAGAATCAATCGAAGGTCGATCCCCAAGGCAAGGTTATTCTCCAATAAAAACTCTAAGGAATGCAGAAAATGAAGGATCACATAAAAATACAAAAATCAAATTAATTAGCACATTGAAAGACACTAAATATTAAACAAACTAAAATAATCATAAAATCACATGCTGGAATAAATAAACACATGTACACAAAATATAAATCATGTCTATAGGAACAAAATATGAATCTAAAATAAATCTAAGCATTTAAAATGGCATAAATTAACATAAAAACACTAAAATATGATAAAAAAAATTAAAAACAAAGCCACAGATGCCCCTAGAGCAAGGACAGACACCCTAGACCAGGAAAAGGGATGGGACAAGAAGAAGGGATTGTGATGTCCCATCTGTCACACTAACAGACTACCGTCGGTGATGCCTTTTTTTTGTCTATCACTTGAAAGACGGACATAGAAGGTAAAAAACACATCAAACTAAAGGAAAACAAATCTTAAACTCTAAACAAGCAAATTTGAGACCCCAAATCATACTCCAACTATGAAAATAATAATAAAATACATCTTAAATAACATAAAAATAGATTAATCATGCAAAAATATAATAAATAAATTAAATACCTCTATTAAACATCAATGAAGAATATGCATAAAAAAGAACTTAACACACCATTCTATAGGCCTCGATAAGGAATTTCAAAACATCATGGCATTAAGGAATACAAATGATGAATTAAATAACATAAAATCATGAGTTACAACATCGCAATAATAAACATGCCTATATGATATGATATGGTTTAGAGAGAGACAAAGGCTTTAAGCCTAGAATATTACCTTCAAGATCTTTAATTTATAATTCTGGAAGAATGATGATTTCCACTCCAATCCTCGACTACCACGTTTTAAAAAAGAAACAAATATTTGTGTATTTTATGTGTGTGTGATTGCACATTGCTTTTTGCCTCCAAGAGTAGAGAATTGTTTTTCTCTTTCTCATAGAACTCGCCCTTTTTTCCAAAGTGTCCAGGCCCCTTTAAGGAATCCTAATTTTCCCTTAAATACCTGGAGAAGAGTTAAAGATAAACTTCAATTCTAATTTCCTACAAAAGAGAGATTCAACCCCTTAAAATCCAGCGTAGATCAGATCATTCCTAATCTAATCCACATCCAAAACTTTAAAAACTAGAAAACATAAGAAATCTGAAAATAACCCCATAAATGGGTATCCGTCATTGACAGACAGCTGTCCTTCATACGATTTCCTAAAATTTACAAAAATACCCTTGATCTGACTGGGATTGAAGGAGGATAACTATAGATGACTATCCCTCTATGATAAACGTTCATCTGTCATTGCCAGAGGCCAAAATTAAGGTTTTTAGAGTTCTTGTTAAAACCTTTCTGGAAAATCACTTAGAAAACCACAAAGCTTTTATAAAAATGTGAAGATCGAGGTTGAAGTTTTGAGATTCATGCTCTCCGTCAAAAATATATTATTTTTTCATCATCGAGTAACCTAGATCTAAGCTATCTCAGGTTACGGTGTCTATACAACCAGTTTGACATCTTCTAGTGTTAAGGCTATTGGTCCAAATATTTTACATTTAGCTAAAAAATCTAGCTCAACCTAAATTGCCTAGCTCTTTCCATTTTGGCCAATCACTTCTTTATCTACATTCTTCTATAATTTTAGGCTCAGGCTTATCATCATTTGTTATTTCAAAATTAGCTTGATAATAAAATATATTATCAATAAAATTTCATATCTTTCTAATAAATTTCCAGTTTTTAGTGAGTTTTCATAATTTGCTAGTATCATAACCACTTCTAGGGTGGCTTATCTAGAAATATGAAGATGCATATTTGAGTTGCTTCTGACCTCTTCAGGAGGATCAATTAGATGATTTTTATTTCTCTCTTCTTTTAACGAATGATATCTTTTACACCAATTGATCTACCACGCTTCTAGTGTGAACTAAATTCATTTGTTGTTTTACCCATAGGATGTTCTATAGGGATATTTAATCATGTAGGGACATTAACAGCTGGAACATATGATTTGGTGACCTTTTGTGTGTCTGTAAAGATATCTGGCAGTTAATTTGAAACATTCTAAAAATTAATTATTCTTTAAGCTTCAAGTTCACATTGATTTATGCGTGTACCAAGTTTGGACAAAGTTAGTGTGTTCCAACTAATTTCTTAAGCTTTTAACCCTTTATCTTTATCTTTCCCTAATGGTGTGAAAACCAATTCATCAAATTAAAAATATAAAAATTTTGCTCAAAAAAGGTCACCAGTTAAAGATTCAAGATATCTAATAATAGAAGGGGAATCAAAACCTATGTAGATATCCAAATGTCGTTGAGAATCCATTTTTAATTTGTTGAGGGAGAGTAATATAATGGGAACATATACAGCACAACCAAAAGTTCTAAGATGAGATATATTAGGTTGTTGATCAAAAATAAGTTACAAGTGTAAAAACTTGTTGTATGTAGATGGTTGAAAATAAAATAAGGATGTAACATGATTTATAACATATCCTTAAGTAGATACAGAAAGTTTTGATTTCATAAGCATAGGTCTAGCAATTAATTGTAAACATTTAATAAAAGATTTAGCTAAACCATTTTGAGTGTGAACATGTGAAATTGAATGCTGAACATTAATTATTGCTAACAAACAAAAATCATAAAATATTTTTGAAGTAAATTCACCTATATTATGTAATGAACTATTTTAATGAGACGATTAGGAAAACTTGAGTTTAGCTTTATAATTTGAGTAAAAATTTTAACAAAAGCAACATTACGAGATGAAAGTAAATATACATGTTACCATCTGGTTGAAGCATCAATCAAAACCATAAAATATCAAAATGGTCCACAAGATGAATGAATTGGGCTATAAATATCTCCTTGTATTCTTTCCAAAAGAATAAGAGACTCCAAAGGTAATTTAGATAGTGAGGATCTTACAATCAATTTAACTTAAACACAAGAACTACAAAAGTAATTATTTGAATTTTATTTTTTTTCAATAAAAACTTATTATGGTGATTAAATCTTTAAATTGTCGTTTTAGTTGATGTCTAGCTTGAATTGTTTTATGAGTTGTTTGACGAGAGAATGATTGGGAAGGACTTTAGGCCTGGTGGGTTTGCTGAGTGTATGGTGAAAAATATAGGTATGGGCATGGATATAGTGGAAGAGAGTGAAGATAATAGAGTGCTTGTATTGCTCAGAGCTAATTTAGGGAAGCAGTCGTTTGCTCAGTATTATTATTTCAACTTGTATGAAATATATGTCATGGATTGGAATCTGAACCTACTGTTTATATTTAGAAGTTACATTTTCTCTTGGGAATTTGTTAAATGAATTAAATAATGGGTTTGGAGATAGAGATTAGAAAGGGATACATGTTGGATAGTTCGAGGAAATAGTTGTCTTGTATAGTTATATACTTGTAAATTAAAGGGACAGATTAAGGGTTTTCTTTGATAAATAATTGTAACACATTTATACCACTGTATTGTACCTACAATGATCGAATATTAAAACATAATAACAGTTACAATTACTATGACAAACAATACGAAATTTTTTTTCAACATTCAAATGTCATTAAAAAAACAATCTATATATAATCTATAAAAACTTGTACATATAAATTACCATCTATATCCACTGTAATTATATACATGCCATGTCTATACCGTTACTCTTGCTTTGCATCACTGCTCTTGATCAACACCAGCTTTTGACCACCTTAACTTCCTACTTCCATAACTTGCATGCAGTAGCAACACTACGTGCCGAACATTAAAAATGCCCAGTGGTGGATAGCAATCCCGGACTTTCCATTAACATATCCATTTATGCACGTATAAGCACACACATTACATTTTTTTATTTCGTAATCTTATTCATTCAATACTTTAACTTATCTCTTTCTTTAACCTTCAGTATTACTAATTCTTTGTTTAACAGTTGCTTAATCTTTGTTTTACTTTACATTTTAGTCATTCATTACATATATTGGCTTTTATCTTACTTTACATTTCAAATTATTTCAGAATATTTCCAGTAATTATTACTTTTCTTATTAATTCAGTTGGTTATTACACTCGGATCATTTTACATTAATTTTAACATACTCAGTTGTAACTATTTTTACTCTATTTCAGTTACACTTAATACATTACATTCATTTACTTTTGTTACAGTTGTCGTCATTAACATTCGGTATCATTTATTTCAATTAAATTTTATCCTTTAAATTAATCAAACATTTTATCCTAAATTACTTTCATTTTCTTTATATTACTTTCAGTATTACTCTTTCTTTGGACCATTAAACAATTTAAAATTCTTCTATTCATTTCTTTTTTTACAGTCACATATTATTTTCGTTGTTAATTTCCTCATTACTTATATCTTTAAACATTAACCTTTATCTTTATAGTTACATTATTTAGTGTTTCCTTATTCCAATAGTTATGTTTGTATTATACTCATTACTGAATTTTTCCTATATTATTCTTTTAATAAATGCCATATTATTATCAGTCTTAGTATTACAATTATTATTTACATATGCTACTACATTATCCAATATTATCATTATCCATTATATTATTTTTCCTACTTTTATTTTACCCTACATTTCAATTCCTTAATTAAGGTCAATTTACGATTTAATCCTTGAAGTTGCATTAAATTACATTTCATTATTCCTTTCGTTCAATTACTTTGGCACAATCTATACAATTTGGTTCCTAAATTAAATTTGTACCTAAGAATATTAATAATATTTTAATTAAATCTTTATACCAATGTTGTGTATACATTTTTGTTAGTCAATATTTTTTCATTCATTTTATGTCTCTAGTTCCTTTAACTTTTTTATTGTTATCCAATTTCAGTTCAAACTTTTAATTTAATTAAACTTATGATCTATATTTCTTTTATGCCTTAATTCTCTTGTTACGTTAGTATTTAATTCTTTTCATTTTAATTCATTATTTTGTAGGCACCATTTTCGATCAGTTATCTATTATGCGTTTTTCTATCACACTACTATCCTTGTACTTTTACTTTATCATTTTTCATTCCTTTATAAACTATTCAATTCAATTTTCTTTCTTTGGTTTGCCACTAGTATCAATCCAGTAAGAATCTTCGAACTGGATACATGGGATCAATAAATTTAGAGTGATTTCGAAAAACCAACTGAACATTTACATTCCACATTTCAATATTTCAATATTTTATTCATTCAGTATACCGTCATTGGCTTACAAAAGCGAATCTCCATAACCCGTACTGCGAGTATAAATTTAATATCCCTATGGTCAGCCAACTATATCTTATGCTAGATTTAACTACCAGATTACTACTAAAAGCAACTCAATTATTCATTTTACAATACCTTTTTTTCACTCACTTTTCATTTCCAATTTATTTGTTAATACATTCTAACTTCAATTGTACCATCAATTCATGCTAACATAGCATATAATAGAATTTTCACTTGGTACACAATACAATATTACTATTCCAGTCGTTCAATACTAAATTAAACTTCTAACTAATGTCTATATCTCTTATTAATTATACATTCATTCCAAATCATATATTTTTTACATTTATTCTATAACATTAATTTCTTTTTAACCTTATTTATATCATCTTATCACTAAAACTTAACAATTTCCATAGTATTTATTTTAGGCATAATGCAAATATAACTTATAACTTATTTAAACATTTTCATACATACACATACATATACAAATGTTGGCATACTGAATATTTTATTTATCAATCATTATCATCATTATTATAAATTAATAGTTTTTATTCATTATTATTAGACTAATATTTAATCTTGCTATTTGTTACTATTTAGTCATTTACTTTTCAACTACTAACAATTACTTTAAAAACTTACATAAATATTTTTAATTACAATTTTGATCCTTAAATAAAACATATTAGTATCGTTCTAGACTTTATTCCATAAAATTTCATTTATTTACAATTTCATCATTCGCTTCTATTTAATTTACATAAAGCCAATATTTAATTACCTTTTTACATTTATTACATTATTTACTTTCAAATTATTGTTTAGTCCTCTAAGCCTATCAAATTACCATTTAGTCCTCTTTTTTCAATAAATTACTAAAATACCCTTTTGTCCATTTTATTTGCGATATTACCACCAATTATACATTTTACCCTATTAATTCAGTATTCATTTTTAAAATTTTAATTTAGTCCCCAAACTATCCAAATTACCATATGATCCTTAGTTCTCAATAAATTTACCAAAATGTCCTTCAGTTCATTTTATTCACAATTTGGTTTTACACTATTAATTGATTATTCATTTATAAAATTAATGTTTAATCCCTAAACTTTATTTCAAGGAAAATTTCATATTTAATACTCAATTAATTTCTTATTTTAGCTATTTAACCCTTAGTTCACTTAGTTTAATTATCCTTTTTTTCTCAACACTTGATAAAATTTTCAATTGACCCCTAAACTTTTATTTCAATCCATTTAGGTCCTTTTTCACTCTAACTATGTAATTTTCCATTATTTTCATTATTTCAACTTTATATTATGAAAATTAATATTCATATACCTTTAGTATTCATTAACATTTAACATAAACCTTGGTTTTTTTATTTTTATTTCTTTTAATTAAATCTATTTTGCTCTATTTCTTTATTTTGCCTTCTTTTTAATCCCTTTTATTTTATTCTTACCATTTTTTATTCCAATTAACTAATTAGTTAATATTATTTTCATTTATGCAATAAACTCAATTTATTTCATGTTCTTCACATTAAACATATTACATTACCAAACTAAGATATACTCAAATAAATTCCAAAAATGCCCAATAAATTATTAAATACTCTTTTTTTAAATTCCTATTTAGTTATTTTCATGCATTATATTTATTAAATCATCAAAATTCTTCATGTTCAAGCTTATGCCCTAATTCGTCCAACACATGGGTTTATATACCAATGATGTTGTTTTCATATTTCCATGCCAAATTTCACTTTCCAACTTAAACACCACTAATCCATACTTAAATCAACTTATGCATACAAAATTCACAATCTTACATATAAGCATACACTTAAGCATAAGCAAATTAAATGGAAAATAGGGGATTTTGTATCCATATACCTCATTTTCTTGTTCTTCACATCGTATTCCTCACTTTCTTCATCTTTCTCTTTGATAACTTTTCCCTCTTTCTTAAATCCTACCATGGCTGAATTCTTCAAGGAAAGAAATAATCATTTTTTTTGCTTTCTTAATTCAATATAACCTCATAATAATAAAATACACCCTTAAATCTACCTATAAAACTAATTAAATCGATTAATTAAACCAAATTTCACTTACCTCAATTTTATGTCCCAACTTTAACCACTTGATTATTTTTAATTTAATCACATTAAATTAAGATTGGACGCTGCTATAATATTATAGAGGTTGAAATTAATCTAGAAAATTTAATTTTAGAGAGAGATTGGAAGAAAGATGAAGAAAATGGTGGTTATAGAGGAATAAAGAGAATTTGGCTTCTAAATGAAGAAGCCAGAAACCTCACAATTTTTTTGGTGGTTTCTGATACTTTGGCTATACACATCTTGGTTTAATGGGTTAGGCTGGTCCAACCAAGGTGGTTGGGCTTGATTCAAACCTAAATTGAATTTTCAGCCCATTTATGCACTCTAAATTATTTCTCTCTCTTCCTAATTTCAAATTCACTCAAAATCAAAGAAAATAAACCTAATCAAATAAACATGGAATTAAACAAGCCACATAAATCTTAAATTGTTCCAAAAATCAATCTATTTTAACAATAGATATTTCCATCTCCAATCAAGTGCTCAATTTTTTCACTATCACCCTCAAAAAAATCAGATACATCAAAATCAGCATTTAAAAGTTTATTATCATAACCAACATCAACTAGTTCAGATTTGTAATGGCCTCAACACTGGCCTGACCATGAACAGTAAATTTTGATGTTGAATAGTGCACCTGGGCCGTAAATCGGACCCGAAAGTGAAAAATATTTTATTTGACCATCGGAAGGTATTGGTTATGGTGAGTCCGGGATTGAAATTTGAAGTGAAATCGAGATCAAATAGGCCTCCAAAAGTCAAAAATACGAAAAAAAATCAACGAGTCAATTTTTCTAGTATGGAAGGTGACTTAATTTTGCATAATTTATTAAAAATAGCAAACGAAATCCAAAAATTGTCATATTTTTTAGTTCTTAATGAAATTTCATATAGATTATTTTGGTATAAAAAATAAATTTTTCGGTGATGTCGACAGTTGTCAAATCGGACCATTTCGGTTGAATCAGACCAGTAGCGGACTCCGATTGAGCCAAAATTTTATGTACTACCTATTTTTAATATTTTAAGAATTATGGAATAAAAATTGAAGTAGATTGAAGTGAAGAAGTGGGAGAATTTTATGTGAGCCTTTGGAGAAGTAAAATTGGGCCTTAAAGAAGTTGGTTAGGCCCATGGAGTTTTGGCCCATTTGGAGGGGTATTTAAGGGGGAAATATCTGAAAACTTCCAGCAGATTCCAGCTTCTCCTTCCTCCTTTTCCATGGCCGAACCTAGCTCCCTCTATTTTTGCCCAAATTTTCTCTCATTCTCTCTTCATCTCACACTAAAATCAGCCCTAATTTAGTGAATCCCACCTCTCTAGTTTAGCCTAGTATCCTCCTCCCTTCAAAAAAAAGAAAGAAAAGCAAGAGAAATTAAGAGAGAGAATTTAGGGTTTCATTTGAGGTAAGTGAAACCAATGAGCTAAAATTTGTTTCAAGGTGCCTCCTAGTATTTTTGGGTGCCTAGATTCCATTTTTTATGTCAATTTTAGCATTTGAGGTCAAAAAACTAGGGTTTTGGTGTGTTGAAATTTTGGCTTCCATAGGAATTCAAGGAGGAGAGCCATCTAAGCAAACCAAAGGCAAGGAAAAGGAAGTGTAAGCATCCTAAAGCAAGGAGAAAATGTAAGTGACTAATAAATCTTAGTATTTTCCTAAATTTTGAATAATTATCCTTTATGTAACTTATGGTATAAATGTTATATTGGTGTACAATTGAAATTGAAGTTAGACTAGTGCAATTAGACCCTAAATAAGGTTGAATGAATGCTTAAATGAATGTTTAGATGAAGGTATGTTAGGGTTCCTATAGTGGGCGAATTGAACACTAAGAGAAAATAATGTGTATTTTGAATATTTTGATGAAATTAAGCCTTTAAATGGTGTTAGAGATGAAATAATACATGTGGAAATTTTTGTAGAATTTTTAAGACTTTAAAGAATATTTTAGAGTTAAATTACCAATTTTGTAACTAATGAAAATATTGATTTAGTAAGAAATAATGGGTATATTGATAATAAAATGCACAATTATAGTGAATTGTGATGAGACAATTCACAGATTATGTAAAGAAAATTAAATAGTTGCACAATGAATAAAGTAAGTGTAAATGAAAAATGAAATAATGAGAAAACCCCGATTTAAATGGAGATTTAATGAAATTATGCCCTTCGAATACCAAGTATTGTCTCAACTTCACCTAAGTCTTTCATTGAGAAACATTTTCCTAACCATTGCTTAACCTTTTGCAATGTTGGAATATCATTCCCAATGAGAAGGATGTCATCCACATATAGGACCAGAAATACTACTATGCTCCCACTAACCTTCTTTTACACACAAGGCTCATCTTCTTGTGTAATGGGTTCTAGTTCCACACCTAGTTGTGAACTTGATCCCATTTCCAACTCATCCTCTATAGGAATTTGTGGTGCTTGAATTTCTCCAAGTTCTACTTTACTCCCACTGTCTTTCTTGAGAAGAAACTCCTTTTCCAAGAATACAGCCTTGTGAGCAACAAATACTTTATTCTCGGCTTGTGAGTAAAAGTAGTATCCCTTTGTTTCTTTGGGATAACCCACAAACAAGAAGACAGTGGATTTGGACTCTAGTTTGTCAGATGTTAATTTCTTAACATGCGCTTCACAGCCCCAAATCCTGAGAAAAGACATATTGGGTTCTTTCCCAGTCCATACCTCGTATGGCGTCTTCTCAACTGCTTTAGTTGGAGTACGGTTCAATAGAAACGCAGCAGTTTCTAATGCATAACCCCAAAAAGAGATAGGAAGATTAGCTTGACTCATCATAGATCGAACCATGTCCAACGGAGTTCGATTTCTCCTTTCGGACACACCATTCCATTGAGGTGTTCCAGGAGGATTGAGCTGTGAAATAATACCACACTCCTTTAGATGACTGTCAAACTCTTGGCTTAAGTATTCGCCACCTCGATCTGATTGAATGGCTTTTATACTTTTGCCAAGTTGGTTTTCTACTTCATTCTTAAACTCTTTGAATTTCTCAAAAGTTTCAGACTTGTACTTCATTAGATGGACATAACCATATCTACTAAAGTCATCTGTGAATGTCACGAAGTAGCTATAACCACCTCTAACTTGTGTACTTATTGGTTCACATACATCGGTATGTATTAGTTCCAATAAGCCATTAGTCCTTTCACCTTTCTTGTTAAAAGGACTCTTTGTCATTTTTTCATGCAAACATGGCTCGCATGTATCATAAGACTCTAAGTCAAATGACCCAAGCACTCCCGTTTTGTGGAGTCTTAAAATGCATTTTTCGTTTGCATGTCCTAAACGACAATGCCAGAAGTAAGTAGGGTTCAATTCGTTTGATTTAACCCTCTTTGTATTAATGTTGTATACAGACTCTTTGTTTTGTAAATCAAGGATATAAAGGTCATTTTGCACTATGGCATTGCCATAAGAAATGCCTTGGCGACGAATATGAGCATTGCCATTTTCAATAACAAAATCAAATTCATCATTATCCAAACATGAAACTGAAATAATGTTTCTGCTCATAGCAGGTACATAATAACAATTATTCAAAACAATACAAAGTCTGGAAGGTAAAGTGAGGTGATATTCGCCAATCTCCATGGTAGCAACTCGTGCTCCATTCTCCACACGGAGGTCCACTTCATTCTTCCCAAGTAACCGCCTATTTCTTAGCCCCTGCACATTTGAACAAATGTGAGAACCACAACCGGTATCCAATACCCAAGTGGTAGAAATAGAAAGGTTAATCTCAACAACAAAAATACCAGAACTGGACGCCTTGGCTCCATTCTTCTTTTGTTCTTCCTTGAAGAGAGTGCAATTCTTCCTCCAATGCCCTATCTTGTTGCAATGGAAGCAAGTGCTCTCACTCTCTTTGAGCTTCTGCGCCTTGGGCTTGGATTGGGCCTGAGGTGCACTCCCACTTGACTTGAACCGAGCCAGGTCATTCTTAGGTTTTGCCTTTCCCTTTCCCTTTCCCTTAGCGGGTCCCTTCTTAATGCCCCCTTGAACCATCAATACAGGATTGGTCTTTCGAATGTTCTCTTCAGCATTCTTAAGCATCCCATGAAGCTCAGTGACTGACTTGTTCATTGCATGTATGTTATAATTCATCACGAATGGATCATAATCATCAGTCAATGATCCTAAGATCAAGTCAGTGGCCAATTCCTTTGGCACTAGTACCTCAAGCTTCTCAAGAGTATCAAGATACCCTTTCATCTTGAGTACATGAGTACTTACAGGAGTACCTGCAGCCATCTTACAAGAAATTAAAGCCTTTGTTGTCACGAACCTCTCGTGACGAGCTTGCTCTTGGAACATCTCCTTGAGGTGCACCATGATCGCATAAGCCTCTTGGTCCATAAATTACTTTTGCAATTCAGGCACCATAATGGCCAGCATCAGACAGGTCACATCATTGGAGTCGCTCTTCTTGGTCTCAAAAGTTTTCTTTTGAACCGCAGAGGCGTTCCTAATAGGTTCTTCAAGCAAGGGTGCATCCAAAACATATGACTTTTTCTCTTGCTTAAGAACTATTCTTAAGTTTCGAGACCAGTCTATGAAATTGGAGCCATTCAATTTGTCCTTTTTAAGGACCGATCGCAATGAGAAATTGTTGTTTGAAGATGCCATTTTTTAATCTATAATAAAATTTAGCAAGATTAAATGAGGTCTTATTTATGATCCCACAAACCGAATTAATATCCCTTTAAATAATTCGCGTTAGTGATTTAATGTGGGCCAAGATCCACTTTTCACAACAACTTATTAGTCAAGCTGAGCTTGTACACCTAATAAGTTAAGTTACTTAGGTAGGAGAACTCCAATCATGTCTCGTACATGACTCTTGGATCAAATGGGCTAACATCTTAAGATGTTATAGCACAAACCCATTTATTAGTTGCCTAGGTCCGGGCATCCCTTTCTATGTTAAGTTCAACCTACATCCACAACCCATGCCTCACAAAGATAATCGGGCGCATCTAGGACTCCTAGTCTACATGACCGATGATCGATGCCTTGACATGTTTCGAATTAGGAAGGCAACTTTGTGACTTACTATTTTAGGGATTCATTTTATTATGGCTTACATGACATACACTTTGTCATGCATACATAGCATGCATATATAAATAATTGCATAAAGTAAAGCATGACAAACATGGGCCCAAAAACCTACAACTAAGATTCTATACTATTACAAAAGAATCTTCGAGTTAGGCTTCTCCACTCCGGTGGGCTTCGTCTTGATTTACAAAGTCTTCAAGTATATTCTATTCTAAGAAATAAATGAAACTTTTACAATAAAATATAATGGCTCGCAGGCCATATTTAATTACAAAAATCCAGGGCCCATGAAAGCACCATGCATATCCATTCATCACACCAAACTAGCAAATAAATATACATAACATTCATGGATAAAACAAAGTCCAATTTTATTTAATTTAGCCAAGCCCATTAATGGAAATTGTGTACTTGAACCTTTAAGAGATGACCCTATGATGGGCCTGGGCTGAAGTCCAATGGACTAAATCCTCTTATTGAATAAGTTCTCTTAAAAGCCCAAAACACAAACTAGTTAGATTTGTGCTATAAATCAACTCTAGTATAATTTCCAAATTTTCCATTTTTAATTTTATGTCATTAAGCCCATAAACATTAAAATTACATATAATATGTACCAACATGAATTAAAACACAAAATCATGAAGAACATATATATATGGTACACGGCATGCATATAAAACAAACAAACAACAAAACTAGTTGTTTAATGCTTATGTGATGCCACAAAAATGCACAAATACTTAAAACAATTTTATGAGTCATTTAATAAATTAAATAAGGTCATAAATATTGATTTAATATTCTGTACCATTTTAATCTAAATGTGTTTTTACCATTTTAATCAAAACAAAACAAACAATGTTGATTAAACATGTAACAAACACAAACTAGACATAGTTTTAAGTGATTTTAAAATTAATCAATTAAATTGTCATGGACCAGAATTAAAACCAAATTTAAAATATGTTCAGACCTGATAATTAATCTTTAAATATCACTTACAAACATTCCAAAATCGTTTTTACATTTAATATTGAAAACTAGTTGTTAAACTAACAATTAACATGCCAACTAGCACCTAGTTTTAATATTAACATGTACCATCAGGTATTATTAATTAAATCCGACCATTAATAGCTCGTAGAACATATTAGGACAGTATATTAACATGTCATATTAATTATAATACCTATCTAATCAATTAAAATCGTTTTACACCAAAATAATGCAAAAAACTCAAAACAGAAAATTTCAGATTTGCATGTTTTCATAATGACGATTTTTAATTAATTTTTTCATGCATCTAAAGCACTAAAATAAGCATGTTTAGGCTCTGATACCACTGATGGAATATAACATGGTATGAACATGGCAATCAGGCAGCGGAAAAGTGACAAAAATGATCATACATGCCAAACAATTCCATGACAAGAATCGAAACATGCAATTTTAGGGTTTTGAAACTTACAACTTTTGATGCCTTTTAAATCTTGAATTTGGTGATGACCAGCAACTAAGATGACTTTGTCCGCCTTAGATCTCGATCACCAATGCCAAGGAACTGCCTTTTACGCCACTCCCTCTATTCTCACACACACAATTGCACCGTCGGCTTAAAATCGAGATTGCTAGCTCTCATTTAAGGTATTGTGTAATGGCTATGGTTTGAAGCTACAAAATTTGATTTTGTACTTCTCTTAGGTTGCTATTACTACCCAAGAACACAAGAGAATGAGGAACAATCCTTTCTACTTGTGAAAATTGGACCAAAAGAATTAAGAGAGAGAGAGAGAGGAGTTCACGCCAAACCTAGAAGGACTAGGGTTTCACGTCACAATCTTAGTCTCCTTTAGGGTTTTATTTCCTTTTAATATATATCCTTATCTTTTGGCAAGTGTTTGATCTGAATTTTACTATCTCAAGATAATTAATTCAACTTCAATCACTTCCTAAAAATAAGTAATATATATATTGATTTAAACTCTTTTGAATTTAAAATTCAAATTTGAAATAAAACAAAAGACTTTTAACTAAATAAAATCACTTAATATAACTAGAGAGCATGTGCCGAAATTCCTTTGATTTCCATCTTGGAATTTCGGCCACTTCATCTATTATTTAAATGATTTAATTTAATTTAAATTCTTTTAGGCTTTAATACTCAATTAACTTAATTAATATAAGATAATTAATTAATTAAAATTAAACCTTGTGGGCTGAATTTTTCTCTCTCATGGACCAAGGTCCAATAGCAATTTTAAAACCCATTACACACATTAATTTGACTTTAATTAAAAGCCCAAATTAATGCCCAATACATTATTTAAATATTTTAAGCCCAATGCTTTGTGTGTGATCCTATAGGTCTATTTAATGTTGGCAATGAACTAATGAATTAATTCAAAGGCTATATATATTCTCTAGCAAGATATTATAGCATTCCAAATTAAATGAAAATGCATATGGCATTTAGTGACCTAATGCAATTTTGCATAGTCCCTTACCCATAAATATCATAATTAATATAAGGCATGGAACTAGTCATCCTTATATATATTAATTCCTTTCTTGATATTCCAGTAACACTGAACTCTCAGATAAATAATGATTACTCATTATTTCATCTCGGTATGGCCATACACTTCTCAATTCACTGATCAAGTGGCCAATGATATTTTCTCTCTTATTGAGAGGGGTAATCCCTTCACTTCTCTCATGCTCCCTAACATGAATCAATGCATACCCAATCATACTCGTACTTGTCACTCTGTTACGAGCACGTTAGGTGTATGTCAAAGTACACATTAATTCATAAAGAGTTTCATAGAGATTTCAGGTCTAAGAACTCCGATACAAAACTTGCATATGAGAAACACTTATGACTTGTACCATGTAGTGTTCTCATGAGCGGATCGTATCCAGATACCATGTTCTTTAACATGTATCTATGATCTCTGATTGACACTCTTGTCCTAATGATCCGTAAGACATAACTCATAATATCAGAGAGAGCATACTAGTCTTAATTCATTGTTATTCCCATAACAATGACTGACTAGGGATGTTTAGAATGAAGTCTCATTTATTTTAAGGTCTTACAACCATGTGCCTCACACATGATAACTTAAACCGAAACGACATTCTTGGATAGTTTTATCAATTGATATGCACAGGAATACAAAAGATAAAACAAATGTCTCATTTTATTAATTCAAAGTGTTTTATTACAATGCATTGGGGCTAGGGCTTACACTAACAATCTCCCACTAGCACTAGTCCCAATTGGGCATAGCCCTAAGACCGAATGCTCTCAAATGAGCTTCGTGCAGATTTGGACGCAACTGTTTCGTCAAAGGATCTGTTACATTGTCGTCACTTGCTATCTTGCTAACCTTGACGTCCCCACGGTCAATGATTTCTCTGATCAGGTGGTACCTCCTGAGTATGTGTTTGGATTTCTGATGTGATCGGGGCTCTTTAGCCTGTGCGATGGCCCCGTTGTTGTCACAAAAAATTTCTAATGGATCTAGGATGCTTGGGACCACTCCTAATCCAGTAATGAAATTTTTAATCCAAACAGCCTCTGTTGCAGCATCACTTGCTGCAATATACTCAGATTATGTAGTTGAGTTGGCAACGGTCTTTTGCTGTAAGCTTTTCCAGCTAACAGCACCACCGTTCAAAACAAAAACAAAACCAAATTGCAATCTTGAGTCCTGAGTGCTGGTCTGAAAAGCAGCATCGGCATAACCTTGTATGACGAGCTCTTCTTGACCACCATATGTTATGCTTTTTCTAAAAGCTTAAATACCGCAAGTATACGGTGTACCGATTATAGTACTTCAGATATCGATCCCACGAGGAATGTTGATTAACATTGTACACTATTACTACTTGATTTTAATCTTGTTTACAATGCTCATTAATTTGCAAGTTAAAATTATTATTAAAACTACACTACACTAAATTAAATATTATTCTACTTTAATGATAATCTGAGAAGACTTATTAATATAATGAATATAACATATACATAATTATGGAATTTGATCTCTTTCTCTTATTTATAATTCAATCTTTATCATGCAAGCCAAGTTGGAATAATGTTCTATGTCGCAGCTCTCGCATCTAGACTAGATTATGCCTTAAACATGCATTTATGGTTCTAAATCGCAGCTCTCGCATCTAGACAAGAATTACATAAACACACATTCAAAGAATAAAAACCAACCTATAACAACTATCTCCACATGTGATCTCTCAAACTATGCTTTGATAATGAATTTCCTATTAACTTTCAATAAGACGTTGCTCTCGCTAACTCCCTTATTTATGACCATTATGTTGATTTTCAGAGAAGGAATTGCCATCTCGAAGGTCGTCTTCCTTAACTTATAATGATACTAATAAAGTTTTAATAGCAAATACTACATATAAAGATAAATGAAAGAGAAAAGAATATATATATGAATAACAACAATCAAATTGCTAAAAAGAATTCATAATAATAACAAAGAAGAAGTAAAGATTAGAAATAGAAGAAGGGATCTCTCAACCATTCTTCCTTTCACCAAGTATAGTCTTCTTCATTGTAATTGCCTTCTCTTCAAGCCATAAAACTAAAACTAAAACTAAAACTATTACTCTCTAATTACACTTTTTAAAATAATAAAAATAAAATGATAGATTGATTCCTCTTATTGATTATAACTTCTAGGGTATTTATAGATTTCCAAACATTATGTCCCTCTAAGTGCCTCTCCATAGGTATGCAACCCTTGGTGAAAAGTCATGCCTCTTTAAAATTTGATTTGAAATTTAAATTGCATAACCACCATTTATAACTTCCTTGCCAAGCATTGTGACCCTTCAAGCACCTTTCCATAACAACATAACTCTTCAAGTATCCCTCTAGAAGTATACATCATTTGGTGAAGAGTAGTGTCCTTTTGAAGTGCCTTTTAAACATGAACTGCCTATCACCGCCTCCTGTCGCGATCGCGGCACCTGTCGCGCTCGCGACGGGACACGCTTCCCTTGTCGCGCTCGCGATACCTGTCGCGCTCGCGACACCGTCTTTTCTCTCTTTCTTCTTCACCTTTTTCTCCCTTTTCTCCTACATACACAAAACTTAACAAAATACATTAAACACACCTAATTCTAACATAATTTAATACAACTAAACATTATTTTGGTAACAAAATATGGATTAAATATGAGCTATTTAGGCTCATATCACACCCCCACACTTAAACTTTTGCTTGTCCCAAGCAAAACTTACCAAACAAGCAAACAATATAATCATATAATTTTGGAGCTCATATTTATATTTGGCAAATATTTGAAAATCACATGCAGAAACCCTCATCTCTACACAAATTTAGCCCAAGTTTGCAAAGTCTCAAACAAAATCATTCACCATTAAACTTAAACAACCATGCACATTTGGAAAAATATGAAATAGCAAAACATAAGAATGTGTGAACTTAAGAACTTGAATATCTTAACACATGTAAACATTATTCCACACCAAATGCTGCCTAAAGTAGTTCTCACTCAAACACTATATTCTTAAAGTACTTATTCACTCAATGTGTTTATGGGTTAGTGTTTCTCTCATCCCTTAAATATGCCATTGCCTACCATAAGCTTGTAATTAGTAAACATCTCCACTACTAGTATAAAATAATACATGAAATCAAAAGGGTCTTACAAGGGTTGTAACTTGGCTTAGGTTAAGGTAGAATAATTTTTGGTTTAAGTAGCTTAAATTGTGAATAGAAATAATATTACCATATCATAAGAGATTTGTTTAAGAACCTAAGCATCGCATGATTGTAATTTACTTCTCATATTCCCTTCTCAATGGCACACTACTACTAGTTTCTCTTGTTTTTTTTTCCTTTCTTTCTCTTTTTTTTTCTCTTTTTTTTTTCCTTTTATTTTTTTCTCTTTTTTGTTTTTTTTCTTTTTTTTTTCTTTTCTTTAGAAACTAGCCTTGTTCTAATATTGATCCTAGAGAAGAATGAAATTTAACTCTCATTTTTTAAATACCATCATGCTTACATTAACAATATATATCTCCTAAAGATATAACAATTTATTTCTCTTCACAAAAAGGGTAAAACAAAGAAATAAGTTTTTTGTTTAGCAAAAGATATTGGGTAATTATATGTTGCTCAACAAAAATAGGTTGAAGGCTCAAAATTGGCTACCTAAAGTCAAAAAGGTAAGTTTTTAAAGCAAGCCAAAATGGTGTAATCTAAATGCCCTTATCATCTTTCATGCGCATTTCATACTAAATGTAATCTCAAAATTTACCAAGAACAAATTCTAGAGAAAATAGCATATTAAGGCTCTCATACAAGAAAAATATCAATGTATAAGGCTCAAAAGCTCACTTAAGCTATAGGTCAAATTACCTTAAGCAATAAATTGGCAAAAAAATAATCCATTTACACATTTGAAAAGATACTCAACTTAAAAATAAACTACACTAAAGTGCTTTGCCAAGTCATAAATTTCACTATGTACATTAATTTGTCAAAGTAAAATGAAAATGATTAGCCTAAAAATTTGCCTAACTAGACTAAAAATGACAAAAATTCAAGTTAAAGCATGCAATTAAATCCAAATAGGTACCAAATACATAAACTCCAAAATTAAATTCACAACACAATATACAAATAAATAAATATACTAACAATAAATAAAAACATGAATAGAAACAATACATACATACCCCCCCCCCCCACACTTAAAGGACACAATGTCCTCATTGTGTGAGAATGGTAGGGCAAACAAAACACAAAACAAACAAAATCACAATAAATGTAAAAGAGATGGAGAAAACAAACTCAAAAAGTTCAACTAGGAGAACTTAGTGGGGAAGGAGAGAATTTCACATTCCACTGCAAAAGCATCCTTCCTACAATGTCGCGCTCGCGACAAACCGCGCGCTCGTGACAATGAAAAAAAATCATTAGTTTTTTTTTTTTTATTTTTCAAAAATTTATAATGAAAAACTAAGTAAAATAACATGTAGAACCAAAAATAAATTATGTTAATTTACTAAATCAACTAAAAACAACACAAAACAAAACTAATTAAATATTGTAATCCAAAATCATAAATCAAGATTCATACTGACAATAAATTTAATCAAGCATTCCCCGGCAACGGCGCCAAAAACTTGTTATGCTTTTTCTAAAAGCTTAAATACCGCAAGTATACGGTGTACCGATTATAGTACTTCAGATATCGATCCCACGAGGAATGTTGATTAACATTGTACACTATTACTACTTGATTTTAATCTTGTTTACAATGCTCATTAATTTGCAAGTTAAAATTATTATTAAAACTACACTACACTAAATTAAATATTATTCTACTTTAATGATAATCTGAGAAGACTTATTAATATAATGAATATAACATATACATAATTATGGAATTTGATCTCTTTCTCTTATTTATAATTCAATCTTTATCATGCAAGCCAAGTTGGAATAATGTTCTATGTCGCAGCTCTCGCATCTAGACTAGATTATGCCTTAAACATGCATTTATGGTTCTAAATCGCAGCTCTCGCATCTAGACAAGAATTACATAAACACACATTCAAAGAATAAAAACCAACCTATAACAACTATCTCCACATGTGATCTCTCAAACTATGCTTTGATAATGAATTTCCTATTAACTTTCAATAAGACGTTGCTCTCGCTAACTCCCTTATTTATGACCATTATGTTGATTTTCAGAGAAGGAATTGCCATCTCGAAGGTCGTCTTCCTTAACTTATAATGATACTAATAAAGTTTTAATAGCAAATACTACATATAAAGATAAATGAAAGAGAAAAGAATATATATATGAATAACAACAATCAAATTGCTAAAAAGAATTCATAATAATAACAAAGAAGAAGTAAAGATTAGAAATAGAAGAAGGGATCTCTCAACCATTCTTCCTTTCACCAAGTATAGTCTTCTTCATTGTAATTGCCTTCTCTTCAAGCCATAAAACTAAAACTAAAACTAAAACTATTACTCTCTAATTACACTTTTTAAAATAATAAAAATAAAATGATAGATTGATTCCTCTTATTGATTATAACTTCTAGGGTATTTATAGATTTCCAAACATTATGTCCCTCTAAGTGCCTCTCCATAGGTATGCAACCCTTGGTGAAAAGTCATGCCTCTTTAAAATTTGATTTGAAATTTAAATTGCATAACCACCATTTATAACTTCCTTGCCAAGCATTGTGACCCTTCAAGCACCTTTCCATAACAACATAACTCTTCAAGTATCCCTCTAGAAGTATACATCATTTGGTGAAGAGTAGTGTCCTTTTGAAGTGCCTTTTAAACATGAACTGCCTATCACCGCCTCCTGTCGCGATCGCGGCACCTGTCGCGCTCGCGACGGGACACGCTTCCCTTGTCGCGCTCGCGATACCTGTCGCGCTCGCGACACCGTCTTTTCTCTCTTTCTTCTTCACCTTTTTCTCCCTTTTCTCCTACATACACAAAACTTAACAAAATACATTAAACACACCTAATTCTAACATAATTTAATACAACTAAACATTATTTTGGTAACAAAATATGGATTAAATATGAGCTATTTAGGCTCATATCACCATACACCAAGAAGTGATCCTTAGTCCTTCGCAGGTACTTCAAAATCCCTTTTACAGCAGACCGGTGCTTCTCTCCAGGGTCTTGCTGAAACTTACTGGTTATACTCATTGCATGAGCAACATCCAACCTAGTACATAACATAGCGTACATGATAGATCCAATTGCAAATGCATATGGGATTCTACTCATGTTGTCCCTTTCCTCTTTGGTTTTAGGGCACTGTTCTTTAGTCAAAGGAACTCCCAAAGCCAAAGGTATGTACCCTTTCTTTGAGTCTCCCATACTAAAATGCTTTAGTACTTTATCTATGTACTTTTCTTGACTTAGTCCCAAGAGCCGATTCGATCTATCTCTATAGATTCGAATACCAAGTATTGTCTCGGCTCCACCTAAGTCTTTCATTGAGAAACATTTTCCTAACCATTGCTTAACCTTTTGCAATGTTGGAATGTCATTCCCAATGAGAAGGATGTCGTCCACATATAGGACCAGAAATACTACTATGCTCCCACTAACCTTCTTGTACACACAAGGCTCATCTTCTTGTGTAATGGGTTCTAGTTCCACACCTAGTTGTGAACTTGATCCCATTTCCAACTCATCCTCTATAGGAATTTGTGGTGCTTGAATTTCTCCAATTTCTACTTTACTCCCACTGTCTTTCTTGAGAAGAAACTCCTTTTCCAAGAATACAGCCTTGTGAGCAACAAATACTTTATTCTCGGCTTGTGAGTAAAAGTAGTATCCCTTTGTTTCTTTGGGATAACCCACAAACAAGAAGACAGTGGATTTGGACTCTAGTTTGTCAGATGTTAATTTCTTAACATGCGCTTCACAACCCCAAATCCTGAGAAAAGACATATTGGGTTCTTTCCCAGTCCATACCTCGTATGGCGTCTTCTCAACTGCTTTAGTTGGAGTACGGTTCAATAGAAACGCAGCAGTTTCTAATGCATAACCCCAAAAAGAGATAGGAAGATTAGCTTGACTCATCATAGATCGAACCATGTCCAACGGAGTTCGATTTCTCCTTTCGGAGACACCATTCCATTGAGGTGTTCCAGGAGGATTGAGCTGTGAAATAATACCACACTCCTTTAGATGACTGTCAAACTCTTGGCTTAAGTATTCGCCACCTCGATCTGATTGAATGGCTTTTATACTTTTGCCAAGTTGGTTTTCTACTTCATTCTTAAACTCTTTGAATTTCTCAAAAGTTTCAGACTTGTACTTCATTAGATGGACATAGCCGTATCTACTAAAGTCATCTGTGAATGTCACGAAGTAGCTATAACCACCTCTAACTTGTGTACTTATTGGTTCACATACATCGGTATGTATTAGTTCCAATAAGCCATTAGTCCTTTCACCTTTCTTGTTAAAAGGACTCTTTGTCATTTTTTCATGCAAACATGGCTCGCATGTATCATAAGACTCTAAGTCAAATGACCCAAGCACTCTTTGTTTTGTGGAGTCTAGAAATGCATTTTTCGTTTGCATGTCCTAAACGACAATGCCAGAAGTAAGTAGGGTTCAATTCGTTTGATTTAACCCTCTTTGTATTAATGTTGTATACAGACTCTTTGTTTTGCAAATCAAGGATATAAAGATCATTTTGCACTATGGCATTGCCATAAGAAATGCCTTGGCGACGAATATGAGCATTGCCATTTTCAATAACAAAATCAAATTCATCATTATCCAAATATGAAACTGAAATAATGTTTCTGCTCATAGCAGGTACATAATAACAATTATTCAAAACAATACAAAGTCTGGAAGGTAAAGTGAGGTGATAGTCGCCTATCTCCATGGTAGCAACTCGTGCTCCATTCTCCACACGGAGGTCCACTTCATTCTTCCCAAGTAACCGCCTATTTCTTAGCCCCTGCACATTTGAACAAATGTGAGAACCACAACCGGTATCCAATACCCAAGTGGTAGAAATAGAAAGGTTAATCTCAACAACAAAAATACCAGAACTGGACGCCTTGGCTCCATTCTTCTTTTGTTCTTCCTTGAAGAGAGTGCAATTCTTCCTCCAATGCCCTATCTTGTTGCAATGGAAGCAAGTGCTCTCACTCTCTTTGAGCTTCTGCGCCTTGGGCTTGGATTGGGCCTGAGGTGCACTCCCACTTGACTTGAACCGAGCCAGGTCATTCTTAGGTTTTGCCTTTCCCTTTCCCTTTCCCTTAGCGGGTCCCTTTTTAATGCCCCCTTGAACCATCAATACAGGATTGGTCTTTCGAATGTTCTCTTTAGCATTCTTAAGCATCCCATGAAGCTCAATGACTGACTTGTTCATTGCATGCATGTTATAATTAATCACGAATGGATCATAATCATTAGTCAATGATCCTAAGATCAAGTCAGTGGCCAATTCCTTTGGCACTAGTACCTCAAGCTTCTCAAGAGTATCAAGATACCCTTTCATCTTGAGTACATGAGTACTTACAGGAGTACCTGCAGCCATCTTACAAGAAATTAAAGCCTTTGTTGTCACGAACCTCTCGTGACGAGCTTGCTCTTGGAACATCTCCTTGAGGTGCACCATGATCGCATAAGCCTCTTGGTCCATAAATTTCTTTTGCAATTCAGGCACCATAGTGGCCAGCATCAGACAGGTCACATCATTGGAGTCGCTCTTCTTGGTCTCAAAAGTTTTCTTTTGAACCGCAGAGGCGTTCCTAACAGGTTCTTCAAGCAAGGGTGCATCCAAAACATATGACTTTTTCTCTTGCTTAAGAACTATTCTTAAGTTTCGAGACCAGTCTATGAAATTGGAGCCATTCAATTTGTCCTTTTTAAGGACCGATCGCAATGAGAAATTGTTGTTTGAAGATGCCATTTTTCAATCTATAATAAAATTTAGCAAGATTAAATGAGGTCTTATTTATGATCCCACAAACCGAATTAATATCCCTTTAAATAATTCGTGTTAGTGATTTAATGTGGGCCAAGATCCACTTTTCACAACAACTTATTAGTCAAGCTGAGCTTGTACACCTAATAAGTTAAGTTACTTAGGTAGGAGAACTCCAATCATGTCTCGTACATGACTCTTGGATCAAATGGGCTAACATCTTAAGATGTTATAGCACAAACCCATTTATTAGTTGCCTAGGTTCGGGCATCCCTTTCTATGTTAAGTTCAACCTACATCCATAACCCATGCCTCACAAAGATAATTGGGCGCATCTAGGACTCCTAGTCTACGTGACCGATGATCGATGCCTTGACATGTTTCGAATTAGGAAGGCAACTTTGTGACTTACTATTTTAGGGATTCATTTTATTATGGCTTACATGACATACACTTTGTCATGCATACATAGCATGCATATATAAATAATTGCATAAAGTAAAGCATGACAAACATGGGCCCAAAAACCTACAACTAAGATTCTATACTATTACAAAAGAATCTTCGAGTTGGGCTTCTCCACTCCGGTGGGCTTCGTCTTGATTTACAAAGTCTTCAAGTATATTCTATTCTAAGAAATAAATGAAACTTTTACAATAAAATATAATGGCTCGCAGGCCATATTTAATTACAAAAACCCAGGGCCCATGAAAGCACCATGCATATCCATTCATCACACCAAACTAGCAAATAAATATACATAACATTCATGGATAAAACAAAGTCCAATTTTATTTAATTTAGCCAAGCCCATTAATGGAAATTGTGTACTTGAACCTTTAAGAGATGACCCTATGATGGGCCTGGGCTGAAGTCCAATGGACTAAATCCTCTTATTGAATAAGTTCTCTTAAAAGCCCAAAACACAAACTAGTTAGATTTGTGCTATAAATCAACTCTAGTATAATTTCCAAATTTTCCATTTTTAATTTTATGTCATTAAGCCCATAAACATTAAAAATACATATAATATGTACCAACATGAATTAAAACACAAAATCATGAAGAACATATATATATGGTACACGGCATGCATATAAAACAAACAAACAACAAAACTAGTTGTTTAATACTTATGTGATGCCACAAAAATGCACAAATACTTAAAACAATTTTATGAGTCATTTAATAAATTAAATAAGGTCATAAATATTGATTTAATATTCTGTACCATTTTAATCTAAATGTGTTTTTACCATTTTAATCAAAACAAAACAAACAATATTGATTAAACATGTAACAAACACAAACTAGACATAGTTTTAAGTGATTTTAAAATTAATCAATTAAATTGTCATGGACCAGAATTAAAACCAAATTTAAAATATGTCCAGACCTGATAATTAATCTTTAAATATCACTTACAAACATTCCAAAATCGTTTTTACATTTAATATTGAAAACTAGTTGTTAAACTAACAATTAACATGCCAACTAGCACCTAGTTTTAATATTAACATGTACCATCAGGTATTATTAATTAAATCCGACCATTAACAGCTCGTAGAACATATTAGGACAGTATATTAACATTTCATATTAATTATAATACCTATCTAATCAATTAAAATCGTTTTTACACCAAAACAATGCAAAAAACTCAAAACAGAAAATTTCAGATTTGCATGTTTTCATAATGACGATTTTTAATTAATTTTTTCATGCATCTAAAGCACTAAAATAAGCATGTTTAGGCTCTGATACCACTGATGGAATATAACATGGTATGAACATGGCAATCACGCAGCGGAAAAGTGACAAAAATGATCATACATGCCAAACAATTCCATGACAAGAATCGAAACATGCAATTTTAGGGTTTTGAAACTTACAACTTTTGATGCCTTTTAAATCTTGAATTTGGTGATGACCAGCAACTAAGATGACTTTGTCCGCCTTAGATCTCGATCACCAATGCCAAGGAATAGCCTTTTACGTCACTCCCTCTATTCTCACACACACAATTGCACCGTCGGCTTAAAATCAAGATTGCTAGCTCTCATTTAAGGTATTGTGTAATGGCTATGGTTTGAAGCTACAAATTTTTATTTTGTACTTCTCTTAGGTTGCTATTACTACCCAAGAACGCAAGAGAATGAGGAACAATCCTTTCTCCTTGTGAAAATTGGACCAAAAGAATTAAGAGAGAGAGAGAGGAGTTCACGCCAAACCTAGAAGGACTAGGGTTTCACTTCACAATCTTAGTCTCCTTTAGGGTTTTATTTCCTTTTAATATATATCCTTATCTTTTGGCAAGTGTTTGATCTGAATTTTACTATCTCAAGATAATTAATTCAACTTCAATCACTTCCTAAAAATAAGTAATATATATTGATTTAAACTCCTTTGAATTTAAAATTCAAATTTGAAATAAAACAAAAGATATTTAACTAAATAAAATCACTTAATATAAATAGAGAGCATGTGCCGAAATTCCTTTGATTTCCATCTTGGAATTTCGGCCACTTCATCTATTGTTTAAATGTTTTAATTTAATTTAAATTCTTTTAGGCTTTAATACTCAATTAACTTAATTAATATAAGATAATTAATTAATTAAAATTAAACCTTGTGGGCTGAATTTTTCTCTCTCATGGACCAAGGTCCAATAGCAATTATAAAACCCATTACACACATTAATTTGACTTTAATTAAAAGCCCAAATTAATGCCCAATACATTATTTAAATATTTTAAGCCCAATGTTTTGTGTGCGATTCTATAGGTCTATTTAATGTTGGCAATGAACTAATGAATTAATTCAAAGGCTATATATATTCTCTAGCAAGATATTATAGCATTCTAAATTAAATGAAAATGCATATGGCATTTAGTGACCTAATGCAATTTTGCATAGTCCCTTATCCATAAATATCAGAATTAATATAAGGCATGGAACTAGTCATCCTTATATATATTAATTCCTTTCTTGATATTTCAGTGATACTGAACTCTCAGATAAATAATGATTACTCATTATTTCATCTTGGTATGGCCATACACTTCTCAGTTCACTAATCAAGTGGCCGATGATATTTTCTCTCTTATTGAGTGGGATAATCCCTTCACTTCTCTCATGCTCTCTAACATGAATCAATGCATACCCAACCATACCCATACTTGTTACTCTGTTACGAGCACGTTAGGTGTATGTCAAAGTACAAATTAATTTATAAAGAGTTTCATAGAGATTTCAGGTCTAAGAACTCCGATACAAAACTTGCATATGAGAAACACTTATGACTTGTATCATGTAGTGTTCTCATGAGCGGATCGTATCCAGATACCATGTTCTTTAACATGTATCTATGATCTCTGATTGACACTCTTGTCCTAATGATCCGTAAGACAAAACTCATAATATTAGAGAGAGCATACTAGTCTTAATTCATTATTATTCCCATAACAATGGCTGACTAGGGATGTTTAGAATGAAGTCTCATTTGTTTCAAGGTCTTACAACCATGTGCCTCACACATGATAACTTAAACCGAAACGACATTCTTGGATAGTTTTATCAATTGATATGCACAGGAATACAAAAGATAAAATAAATACCTCATTTTATTAATTCAAAGTGTTTTATTACAATGCATTGGGGCTAGGGCTTACACTAACAAAAAGGACCTAAGTGAAAGAGAATGAAAGTTTAGGTGTAAAATGGTAATTTTGTCAAAGTTGGTAATTAATAAGTAATTATGAATAAGAAATGAATAATAAGGGTAAAATGATAATTTGGTGTCTCAACAGTGTTAAAAAATGAAATTTTTGTAAAATAGGGACCAAAATGAAATTTTACACAAAATAAATAAAATGAAGAATAATAGATGATTAATAAATGAAATTATAAGATAAAAACGAAAATAAATAAACATAATGGCATTTTTGTAAATATGGAAATAAAAGGACAATTTTAGGAATAAATGAAATTTTAGGGACTAGATTGAAAAATTGTTAAAAGTTGAGTACTAAATAAGAATAAGTTATTAATAGCAAAATAGAAACTACATTTCCCCGATTTTGAATAAAATATGCTCGTTCAAAGTTAAGTTAAGAACTTATTTGCAGAACTATCATATAAATGAAAAATGAGAAGTATATGAAGGTATTAGGATTGTTAGTCACCACTGGGCATGTTCCATGCTCAGCGCATAGGCTTTTCTACGTGCAGGTACTGAGAAGTTGGAGCATTGATGCACAGGGAGAAGAGAGACTTTTGTATTGTATTATCAGAATGTTTTTGGCATGTATATATATATATAGATGTTTTTGTATAGGTGTAATGATATGTAAATAAGAATAACCATAGTGAAGTAAAGGCTATGTATCTATATATATGTGTTGTGTTATAGATGTATATATTAGTAGTATGAACATGCATGGATTAATGGTTGTTGGATTAGAGTTTTGGGATGAGTAAATTGACGATATTGAAGTGTTGTGCCTCTGAGAGGCTATGTGTTGTCTGTGTTTCAGGAGGCTAGTCAGTTTTCTAGCCGTTATATTGCCAAATTTTCATAAAATGAATAGTGATTTAGGACAGTTATGGGTCGTCGACCGCATGAGTTAAGATGATAGAAATAATTTAAGTGTCAATTAAAGACTAATATAAAAAAGTTTTTACCGATTTGCGCACACTGTTCAGTTAAATAGAGTGATAAGTGTGTTACAAGATTAATTTACTTTTACATTTTTACCTTTTGCCTTTAGTGATTCCTTGTAGAGATCAATAAAATATTTTTGAATGCAGCATATGTGAGACCAATAACTTTTTGTTCTACATCTATAGCAAATATTGTCATTGTTTCGTGTTTTCTTTTCAAAACTTTCGTCACTTCTGATCATTTGTTCTTTACACCTTTGTTTGTAGAATGTGGTGGAGGATTAGAACCAGTTGGAAAATTTTTCCTACCATGCCCTCTCCCACGACCTTGGGCGAGATAGGTGATTTTTTAATTAAAGCTCATTATTTTGCTCAACCACAAGCAAACAAGAAATTAATTTAGAATATTTTTTTAAATCTATGCTATCGATATTCACAACAAGAAAATAGACTTTTAACAACCAAAATTTAGCGAAGGGATAAAATTTCGGTCGTTAGAGATATTTAAGAGCGAAGGGAATTTAATATGGTCGCTAAAACTAAAATTTCATTATTGTTTAATGAAGGGCCTTTATCCGGTGGTTAAAACACAACCGATCCGGTCGTTACTGCCCAAGAAAAATTTTGCCGGGATTTATTTGGCTCCCAAAATTCATCACTCAATTCTTGCATAAAAATAAAAAATAAAATTCATAATTAGCATCGTCCACCAAAAACACTGAAGAGTGAAAGCTTCCATTTTGTTCAAAGTGAAAAATGCTGAAAACCTAAATTATTCATTTCTTACTCCCAGGAAAATGAAAGTGATAAATAACGGTACTCCAAGACAGCAAAGGTATAGATGGGAGATCCAGCAACTGAGCCAAAAGATGCAGTCAATCTTTTTGATGGGTTCATATCTCTTGACAATGTCTATTCTCCAAAACCAACCAGATCTCTAAGCTTTTCATCAGGTGATAGGGAGAAGCAGATAGAGAAAAGGGCGGAGAAAAGAAAAAAATACAGAGAAGAGCAATGGGGAGAAAAAATATCGGTTCTAAGAATAAGAGAGAGATAAAGAGAAATGATAAGGGATGCTGGGGACGCGATGATGTTTGGTGGCAGCAATTTGGGTAAGGGGCCATGGTTTCTTTCAGCCATTGAGATCGAGAGGGGCAATGTAACAGGGAGGACACTTAAAAAATCCAGTCACAGAAAAAAGTGGCATTTTTACGAGAAGATTATCAATCGAAAGCTGGCTGGGAATCGAATCTGTAAAATAGGTATGCAATTTTGTGATGTTTGGTACTCGTGATTTCTTTTTTAGGAACCTAATGCAGCCGGTTGGGTTTTTCTATTTGGTAGGAATCTTTCTTATATATTTTGCTTGGTTTTTTCATGTTTGTTTATTGAGAATAAGAGAATAGAGAAGGGAACAGAAAAATCTAATATAAAATCTTATCATTTTGTGTTTCTTCCAATCTCTTTTATGACTAAACATATTAAATTCACAAGTTGCTTGACTTATGGAAATGTTCTATTAAATTTGATATAAAACCTTATCATTAATGTTCTATTAAAACTAATATGAACGTTCCAAATAGGATTGCTACTCTGTAGTTTTTGGTATTAACATACTTTGCTAGAAAGATATTGTTATAATTGAAATTTACGGCTATCAATGATATCTGCTTACTTAAGGTCTTATTCTCAGTTCAAATAATATATAGTTTCACTTAATGCTAGTTCTGAATCAAAATTTAATCATCTTTTAATTCAATAGTTAATAGGGTTTTTATCTTGCCATACACATCCTGTATTGTATTAACTATTTTAGCCCCAATATAGGTTTTTATGCATGTACCTGTTAGACCATGTCTTCAATTAATATGAATTTATGGAATTGCCACAGCTTTTTTCTCTATTAACTAATATACCAAATTCACTGTAATTCCTCATGCTTGGAATTCTGCTACAGAACTAAGGGCGTTAAATTCTTAATTCTTGATGGGCATGTCCTTGTCACTTGATTACTTTTTTTATGCATTAGTCTCTTACCATATATTAACAATTATCATTCCATATAAGGTGATATGTGAACTGAGCTTTAGTTTTTGCAGAGTTTTAGACTGCACTTCATAGGAACCTGGAGGAATAGATACCACAAGCGCTTTTCCTGCTTATCCAATGAGTTTAGATGCTGAAGTTTGACTGTTCATGCTTCTCACAATGCCCAAAAAAATATTATCATCTATGTTGACATGCAGTTCACTGTTCATGCTTCTTACACAAGCACCATAACAAAGTTCAGGTGAGGTCTAATTCATACACTACAAGAAAATTAGCAAATAACAACGGAAATTAGCAACCAAATTTGTTAATAAAAATTAGCAACGGAACATTCGGTTGCAAATTTGACGGTTGGTATTTTTAGCGACGGATTTCAATTTTCGTTGCTATTTTTACAACGGAATTAGAATTTTCATTGCTATATTTACCAACCGAAATCAATTTTCGTTGCTATATTTGGCAACCAAATAGAAATTTCGTTGCTATTTATAGCAACCAAAATCAATTTTCGTTACTATTTCTAGCAACCGAATTAAAGTTTTCGTTGCTAAATTCAGCCAGTATTATAAAACAATTGTGACGGAATTATCGTCGCTATTCCATCACTAAATTATTATTGATTTTTTATACAAAATTTATGCAAAAGCCTATATCTGCCAATTGAAATAAAAGTGCACCTACAATCCAGTCAACAAAAGCATTATGAACTCTTATCTCATCATTATATTGTCTTTCACCTACCACATGAAATTAGTACCATAGAGACTAACTATACCCCTCTCATGATATTCAAATTATTATTTCCTATATGCAACACTACCTCTCTAATTCAGAGCCCTACATCAACAAAGTTACTAATGCTAATTATAACAATTTAAGATTGCAATCACATCATGTGACTTGTCTTCTTCAAACTCTCATCAATTAGCAGGTAGCCAAGCCTTAAAATATATTTATCACATCAACCATATCATGACAGTTATGATTTTGGTCTTCTACTGCTACCATAATCCATAAAAGATCTAGATTCATTTTCTACCACTAGCAAAAAGATAAATAATTTTATCCAACCATGTCAATCCACATTTAGTGTGATTTCTCATTTTTCTTTGTGCATGTTACCCTCTATCAAGCAACAACCACAACCGCAAGCAGCAAAGTGACCTAACTAAATTATGCTCAGGGAAATCATCACTGAATTCGAAAAACTAATTTCAGTACATATGGCAACATTCGACATCAATTTTTCTTAACAAATCACAAGTAGGAAGACTATACAGAGATTTAACAAGATACTTTTTTATGTTCTAAGCAAGTATAACAAGTCAAATAGCATGTTTTCAATTGTGAAACAAAATTAAGAAATTTATTCCGGCTATCATATGAGTGAAACTTACAGTGCAGTATTTTAGCCTGAGGAACTCTGATACAGACATTTAATCGTTCATTAAAAGGACATTAGGCACTGCTATTATTTCTCTCTTAACTACCATGAACATTTATGGCATAACAAAAAGGAAGAGATTCCATTTTTTTGTTTTAGCAGTTAATCCATTATTTTAGCAGCTAATCCATTTTCTTATTTCAGCAGTTAATCTTTTTCCATTTGGAAAGACACCATTAAAGAATAATTTTAGATGAACTTATCTGAAAATCTTTTTCCCTTTAAAATTGAGGGAGTGGATAGGAGTTAATATTGTTAATAGAAAATTGTCAATTTCAATGCTACTACCGTTAAATTTCTTTAACAAACAAAGGAAATTTAGACATGAATATGCATACTAATCAGAAATTTTCCTCTCATCGGCTTTAATCAGAAGATCTCTCTCAAACTAACATCATCATCAATTCTAGTCATACATTTTCAGCAGAACTGCAACTGTGTGCAAAAAGTAATTTACGAAAAGAAATCACGAGTTCTGACATGAAGTGAAAATACATGCTTGAAGTGACATTCAGTGAGCCCAACGAAAATTTATCAAACTTGAATTATGCTTTTTTATATATTTGAATTATATTTCTATGTTCAGCTGTCAAACTAGTATTCATTGGTTATGCATTATGCAGAATATCTATGACTCGGTAAAAACCATCAGTGAATCAATTGGAAATGAAAACAAAAAATACAAAAGCACTGATAAAGCTGACCTGCAAAAGTGCAGCTTCTAGAAGCATTATTTTTTTCATTACAGTTCTTTTTTTATACAAGTCACCTTTTTAGTGCTATCATTATAAAAGACTAATTCAGAGTTCTCCAGCATGAAGATGCAGCAAAAAGTGACATAGATTGATACTGGAGTTGAAGAATTCCAGAGAAAAAGACCTACCCAACCAGCAACATTCAGGCCCTTTTCAATGAATGATGCATCTATAGGTCGCTTTCCACTTAATACTTCAAGCACCATGAACCCAAAGCTATAAACATCAGTCTTTTCAGTTGCTCTGCCACTCTGCATATACTCTACAAAAAAGAGTGAAATGAGGTTAAGACACGATGCTTGATTGTTCATGGGAATCAATATATATTATTGTGTTCTTAAACTATAAAAAGGGCTGGTCAGCGAAAGCTATAAGCTAAAGAGATTAGCAAGTAGCTCCAACATTTTTTATCTTTACACTAAACCTCTTAAGCATCGTTAATTGTTTTCAATTATTATGACCCGGCCATGAAATAAAGTGGAAGTTTTTAATTTGCAGCTCAAATGAAAGCAAAAGGAAACTGGAGCTCTTGAACCAAACCAAAAGATTTTAAGGGAAGGAATCAAGTTATTTATGATTTGATGCAAAAGGAAACCTCATGGTTCGGTTTGTAGCCTAATCTACGGGGGAACATAATCAATGCATGAAATATAAACATTAGGCTAATACAAATATTTCTAGTCTTATTAAGAATTATTGTTTCCTCTGGTAAAAGAGACTGTCAAAACATAATTTATAGAAATAAAAAGCAATTTTGGTTACAACAGCTGAAATTTTCAGCTATTTATTTTCGGCAAACAAGCAGTTTAAAAGTACTTCAAATATATGAGGAATTCAGTTTAGTTTGCTTCAGATAAAATAAAAGATTATTCGATAGTGAAGATTTAAAGGGGATAAAACTCAAGTTAGTTTTTGGTTTGCATTATGTATGGACTAGGATAAAATGCCAAGTTTTTCTTCGATGACACACAAAGATAATGCATCTGAACAATCACAAGGAAACTCCCAAATTAATATAACTGAAAATCAAGCAGTTTCACTGCTTTTAATTTGTGTTGAGTAGCAAATTAACAAAAGAAATGAAATGAAACGATAGACTAATGGCCACTACAAATGCATTATTCTCCAGTTCCTAAATAATCCAATATAAAAGCCAACAGCATTTATTTAGCAGGACTAAAATAACATACTATTTAGTTTTGGTAACCATATCTTGGGCATCAGAGATACTTACATTCCACGTAACTCTGAGCAATTTCCTAATGCCGAAGGAATTGTTCCATTAAAATTGTTGTTGTATAGAGCTCTGCAGCAAATCAACCAAATTAAAAAACATAAATAGTAGGAACTTCCCTTCAAATTCAGCTAATATACAACAAATAATTAAAAACCAAATATCAGGAGAACACGCACAAAATCCTCAAGTGCTGTAGCTTCCCAATGTCAGGCCAAATAGGACCACTCAGTTTGTGATTCTTCAAACTCCTGAAAGATGAATGAATTAGAACATCAATTAAATGCAAAATGTTAAATTCAATGCAACAGAAAAAAGGGGCATTTTTCCAGCATGTTTAAACAGATCTATTAAAGAATGCAAGATCGAGAAACCCTCAAAGATGATAGAAATCACAGTCTGTCATTTCTTGTTATGGCATGCAGAAGATTATACATCTGTTGCATCATTTTTCTTGGCATCTGCATGAGAGCTTCAAATTCCAGAGTCAAATTATTGTTTCAAATGTGTGTACTTGTTGATTGTTCATTTTTAAGTTTTGTTCACTTTGATCATAATTGCCTATATCATTTAATGTAATTACTCTTTTAGTCAAAATTACATAACTATAACCTATATTAATCTATATTTTAGGAAAGAGAAGATTTAAATTAACATGAAAATTATTAGTCATATAATTGCTTATCATTCACTGCCAAAACTACTAAAGTTGCTGTTGTATCAATAAATAATAGTCTGTTAATGTGGATAAATGGTAAAATTTTACATCTAAAGATATGCAAATGATAATTTTTTGCAAGTAGATGTATGTAATTGGATGCTCAAAAAAATATAACTACACAACTGAGCCTCAAGAAATTATTGTTTTTGCTCACATCATCATGTACACGCGTTTATTAAGCTCTCTACGACATAGGCATATATGGTTGAAATTGCTAATGATTTGGCAAATACAAGTGTGTAATGAAATGCTCCAAAAGTAAAAGTATGCACATGACAAAAAGTATACAAACAATATAGTACAAATATATATATACAATATACAATAAGTATACAACAAGTACACAAAAAGTATATACTTTCAAAATCAAAATCAAAACCACGGAGCAAATACAAATACAAACCAAAAAGAAATACACATGAATGCATAACAATTCTTACTCGTTCAAGCTGCAATTTGCTAAAATGCTCTGGAAACTTTTTTGACAACAATAAGCAAATCCTGGGATAGTTTGGCCATAAGGCCTTCAGCTACTTCAGTAAGCTGTACAACCCACTGCAAGGAGAAGTACCGTTGAATTTTAATAGTAAAATGATGATTACAAAATTCTTATCGATATAAAATAATTTTTTATTTTTTTCTTTTATCTATTTAAATTTTATATATATTTTGTATATACGCGTACCGTAATAGATTCCAACGTAAATGAAAAGAAAAAACTAAAAGTAAACAGTGATGGAAGAACTTTTTAGATATGAAGTAAGATTTAGATTGAAAGATATTAGTATCAGATAATTTTAAGAATTACAGACCTTTTTCTACAAAGGAAAAAAAAATAAAAAAGGTTTCATTTACCTGGTCTGCTTCACTAACTATTAGAGCTCTCTCTACAATCCCATTCTTCTTTTCTAGAACTGTGAGCTTAAGAGTATTGCAATAGAGAAGTAAGATGAAGGAAGAGATGTTCATTGCAAGGAATAGTTAAGGCGCCCATTGGATGATTGAACCCAAACTCTTGTTCTGCAAAGTTAAGTAATTCTAAGAACAGAGGATGATTTACATATGAAATCGGAGCGACAAACCATTTCTTCTTCTGGTATTCACCGACGTAAACTGCAAGATTACCTCTTGGTACTTGGTCATGCTGCTGCCTTTTCAAGATTTGCTTGCCACCAAAAATCTTAGAATGGATTCCCATTTGTATTATTGCAATTTGATAAGCGGCACTGACTGTGGGGGTGGGAAAGAGTGGGCGGAGGAGGTGCAAAGAAGATAAGAGGCAAATGTGTATGCTATTTCATATTTCTAACAAATATGAAAAATACTTAAATGCCCCTCATTTACCAACGACATATAAATTTCGTTGCTATTTTAGCAACCGAAAATAAATTCGGTTGCTATTTTTCATTTAAAATGAAAAATAGCAACGGAATTCTATTTTAGTTGCTTGCTATTTAGCAACAGAAATACATTTTGGTTGCTATTTTAGCAACCGAAAATAAATTCGGCTGCTATTTAGCAACGGAAATATATAAATAGCAACCGAAAATAAATTCCGTTGTTAATTATCTTTCATTGCTAAAATAGCAACGAAAATTAAATTCCATTGCTAAATTAGCAACGAAAATCATATTTCGTTGCTATTTTTTTGTTCCAAATTTTTCCTGCCATCTGTTGGCCCTTAATTAGCAATGGAATAGTGATTCTGTTGCTAAATTTTGGCCCCAAAAATTTCCTCCACTTTTAGCAACGGAAGATAACCAAATATTTTTTTCGTTGCTAAATCTACAAAGTTTAACCAATTTTAACAACATAAATTATTTTTCGTTGCTAAATAGCAATGGAATTGGTTTTCCGTTGTTAATTTAGCAACATAATCATTTTCGTTGCTATTTTTATATTTTCTTGTAGTGATAGAATTACATTGTTCAATTCATAGAATGATTTTCAGCTGCGTTCATTGATATTGCTGCTGATTTGATCATAGACGGTAAGTTGTGATGAGGCTTTATTAGATATCACAGAATTGGAAGAAGGAGATCCTGAGCTTTTAGCCTCGAAAATAAGAAAATAAATTTTTAAGACTACAGGATGCACTGCAAGTGCTGGAATAGCTAGAAATATTCTCATGGCTCGCCTTACCACTAAAACTATAAAGCCTAATGATCAATGCTACATCTCTCCATAACAGGTATGCTTGTTTATTGTTTGTTGCATTAGCTCAAATTTTGCTTCCATGACTTTGAAACTTGTATACAATAGCATTATGTGTCCAATCATTTTTTTTTTGGGATTTAATGCCCTTTATTTATTTTTTTTTTCCTTTTCATTTGAGATTTGGTGTTTGATTTAGAACTAATGATTATTTTTCTTTTGGTTTTGTTTTGTGTTAACATTCTTTAGTTTTCCTTCTTTTGGTAGGATAGATCTCATCACTGTTATAAAAGTTTCTCGCTCTTGTATGTGATATTTTCATCTAACTTGTGAATTAGAGGAAACTTGCTCAAAGATCAGAGAGGGTGAAATTTGTTGACTTGTATCGAACTGAACCATGGTAAACTGTACTCTTCTTTTGTGCATGGTAAACTTGCAGATACATCTAGAAGACCTCTTGGTACATATCTATTGAAACCATCCCTAGCAGCCTTGAAAGGTGTTCGTGATCCCTCTATGTTTATCAGCACAGAAAATCATCTCCTGGCTATCTTCTATTGCCTTTATGGGTTCTATTTTGCTTTTATCTAAGTCACTTTCTCTTTTTTGTGTATTGTAGAAGAAATATCTGAAAAGGTGTCCCCAAAGGCATTTTCAATGGTAAGAGAATGCGGTTGTTATTGCCATTATTTTTACTGCTTGTTTGTGAATCCTTGGTACATTGATGGCTTTTCTACTATATTGAAGGTGTCTTTTTAATGTCTTCATTTTCACAAGTTTTATTTCCAGAAACAATTTGTTCTTCCTTGTGTGAAGGATTAAAGGTATATTGGGGCAAGATTATGGAAACGTATTGATTTATGTTACTTACTTTATAGGAAGAAAACGAGAAACTTAAGAAGCAGTTGTATGATATGGCTATAGCAGTTGAAAGATTGGAGAGCAGTAGACAGAAGCTTTTAAAGGAGGTGCAGTCTTTACATGCATTTTATTCTTTTAGTATAAGAAATGGGAGTTAGGTTAAGCTGTCCATCTTAATATGACCTTAATTGATAATTTTTTTGCCCAGATTGATTCCTAATTGAAAAAAATTCAAAGTAAACGAGCTCTTATTGAGTTTGAAAGAAAACTGAGAAAAAATTATATCTCTGTATATTTCTTCATGTACACGAAAATAAGACTTATATACATGTGGAAAACTAACTAGAGTTAATTAACTTAAGAATAACTGCCATCTAACTCTACTAACTAGTTAACTAAATTACGAACAAAAACACTAGAAACAGCAAGTTGTATTAGACTAAAATAGCAAGCTATTTTAGTGTAAAAACCAACATGCTATAATACACTAAAACAGCAAGCTATTTTAGTGTATTTATTTATATACTCATATTTCTACATCCCCCCCTCAAGATGGAGCTTGGTGAAAATCCACTAAGCCCAGCTTGCATAAAAGCTTGTTGAAACAAGGACCATTCAACACCTTAGTAAAAATGTCTGCCACCTGAAGAATAGTAGAGAGATGAGTAATAGCAATAAAACCAGCCTTCAGTTTGTCCCTAACAATATGATAATCAATGTCAATATGTTTTGTGCATTCATGGAAAACTGGATTAGCTGCTATGTGAAGAGCAGCCTGATTATGACACTTCAATGAAATCGGTAAGGATAAAAGAACACCCATATCTTGAAGAATAAAAGAAATCTATTGAAGTTCACAAACCACAGTAACCATGCTTCGATATTCAGCTTCAGTAGATGACTTAGACAAATTCGCCTGCTTCTTTGACTTTCAGGAGATTAAAGAATCACTCAGATAAACACAGAATCCAGTAATGGAATGTCTGCTATCAGTGCATGCTGCCTAGTCAGCATCAGCATATGCTGCAACTACCAAGTCATTATTTGCAGGGAAAAAAAGACCCAAAGAAGGACAGCCTTTCAAGTAACGCAGGATATGCATGACAAAATTCCAATGAACATCTGTAGGACGATGAACAAATTGACTTAACTGATGAGTGGCAAAAGAGATGTCTGGTCTTGTGAAACCTAAATAAAGTAACTGACCAATAATCCTGCGATATTGATGTTGTTTCTCTTCACCCAAAACAGAACCACCATCAGATGAAAGTTTTAATCCCTTTGGTAATGGAGTAGCAGTACACTTAGCACCCATTAAACCAGCAAAATGAAGAAGATCTAAAACATATTTTCTCTGGTTAACATAAAGACCAGCTGTAGATCATGCCAACTCCAAACCAAGAAAATATTTGGCATAACCAAGATCTTTAACGGTAAACTTATCATGAAGAAATCTTTTAACAGATTCCATCACTGCTTCTGAATTTCTAGTTAGTAAAATATCATCAATATAGACTAAGAGAATTACCAACACAAATGACTGAGAATAAATGAACAGGCAATGATAATGTGCAGACTGAAAAAAACCAAAACCCCTTAACTGAGAAGATAACTCCAAGTTCCACTGCCTAGACGCTTGTTTGAGACCATACAAGGAACGTTTAAGCTTGCAAACTTCTCCTTGTTTGGCCTTCCCATAACCCGATGGTGGTAACATATACACATCTTCATCAATAAAGCCATGTAAAAAGGCATTATTGATATCTAGTTGATGAAGATTCCAGTTCCTAGCTGCAGCCAGTGCCAAGAAAATTCGCACAGTGACCACCTTTGCCATCGGTGAGAAAATATCATGATAATCAAGCCCTGAAACCTAATTGTAACCTTTAGCCACTAACCGTGCTTTGAATTTATCAATAGATCCATCAGCATTTAGCTTAGTTTTATACACCCATTTAGAATCAATTGTTGTCTTGTCTGGAGGTAAAGAAGTCAGTTCCCAATTGCCATTCTTCTCTAAAGCTTGGAGCTCATCTTGCATTGCCTTTTCCCAAGCTGGTACACCCTTAGCTTCATGGTAAAACTTAGGATCTTGCAATGTATCTATCTTGGCCAGAAAACAAAGATATACTGCAGAAACATTAGGTGAATAAACAAATGGAAAAGTGCAGGGTGTGTACTGCTTATCACCATCTTTCAACACCTGTTTACTATCTGAAAAATGACAAACAGGATTAGCAATATAATCAGTCATCCAAGCTGGAGTTTTTCTAGGTCTACTACTTCATCTGAGTTGAGTAATAGGAGGAAAAACATCAACATGAACATCAATAACCTCCTGTTGCAAAACAGAATCATCAGCTGCATGTGTCAAGCTATGTGGCATTTGAGACTCTTTATGAGAAGTGGATATTGAAGGAGAAGAAACCACTCGTGAACTATCAGATCCAAGTTCATGTTCAGCTACTGGCAATGATAAGTGATCATCAGCTGGAAAACTGACAAGTGGTAAAGGGACAATGGCATGTGAATGCACTTCATCAGATTGCTTGTAGGGGAAAACGTTCTCATTGAACACAACATCTCGAGAAACTACATAGCAACCTTCTTCAAGATAATACAGTTTATACCCCTTCTGTCCTAGTGAGAAACCCAAGAAAATGCATCTATGTGCCCTTGGTGCAAATTTATCTTTGTGTGGTTTTACAACCGCTAAAAAACACATACATCCAAACACCTTCAAAACATCATATGATGGAAGCCTACCAAATAACATTTCATAAAGAGTCTTCCAAGAAAGTCCAGGAGTAGGCAACCTATTAATCAAATAAGTAGCATGCAAGACACAATCACCCCAAAATTTCTTGGGCAAACCATATTGGAACATCAAAGATCTAGCCACCTGTATCAAGTACCTATGCTTCCTCTCTACAGTCCCATTTTGCTGTGGAGTATAAGTACAACTCCTTTGATGCAAAATACCATTGTCCTTCAATGAGTCTTGAAACTAGAACTGTAGAACTCAGATCCATTGTCAGACCGAATTGTTTTAACAGTTCTCTCAAATTATGTCTTCACCATTATCAAAAACGACTGAAAAATACCATACACTTGTGTCTTATGGCTCATTAAATAGGTCCATGTGCTTTTACTAAATTCATCCACTATAGTCACGAAATAAAAAGCTCCTGACAGCGATGCTTGTTTATAAGGACCCCAAATATCAATGTGAATGAGTATAAAAATAGATGAAGCCATAGAAGTGCTAACAAGAAAAGAACTTCTAGTTTTCTTGGCTAATGGACATATCTCACAACAAACTTCTTCTAAGTATTCATTATTACAATTCAAATGTCTCATGACAATTAAAGAAGGGTGCCCAAGTCTCTGATGCCATATGGCAAAGGAGACGACCCTTTTATTTTCAGTACAGCCTTTATCAACTAAAACAGAACTAAGAAAAACATCATTCTTAGTAGGTTCCCTTTCACTCTTCTTGAAGACATATTCAACAAATATAGACTGCCCACTACATTTCCCACAGCTAAGATGGTCTCAGTCTTCAGGTCCTGTAAGACATAGTACATTGGGTAAAAACTGAACTTCACTGAAGCTGATTTGGAAAGTTTATTCACAAATAATAAACTGTGAGTGAAAGAGGGAATATATAGCACATTCTTAAGCACCAAGTCAGGACCAAATTTAATATTCCCCTTTAATTTGACTTGTTTAGTTTCTCCACTAGGTAGATGCACTAACGTGGGCTTATCAACTTCAACCAAACATAGGAAAACATCCTTTATATTGCAAATATGAGTTGAAGCTCCAGTATCCACAATCCATCTATCAAATAAACCACTACTAACTACCATATATTGCTTTAAAAATGTAATGAATAGAATTACCTGCATAATCCATTCGTACGAAATTCATGAACTATGCATCTACCAGCTGCTTTCCTTTCAGCAGTTTCATAAATTCTTATTGAATTAAAGCACTCAAGCCAGAGTTATTATCCTTACCCTTGTCAGAATTGTCTACATCCTCTAAAGAAGACTCAGCCATATTAACTTGTTTGCCTTTATAACCTCCTTTCACAATTCCTTTCTTTTGCTTCAGATCTTTCCACCAATCAGGATAACCATGCAGTTTGAAACACGTATCCTTCTCATGGCCTTCAGTCTTACAGTGTTCACAATATTTATCCTCCTTTTTCTTTTCGTCTTTCTTCTTTCATGTATTCTTTGTGCCAATTTGACTTCTTGCCATCATTGCGGAAGCATCTAAAACTTCAGTATGCTGGATTTAGATCCGTCTTTATCTTTCAACTCGTGAGATCATGGAATAAACTCGGTCCACACTAGGTAACAGATCAGAAGCAAGGATTTGACTTCTAATATTTTCATAAGATTGATTCAATCCCATCAACAACTGCAAAACCTTCTACTTCATATCAATTATTTCTAGCTTCTTACTCAGTCCACATTTATAACCATTACAAAAGCAAATACGAAAAGGTTCAAGTCTATTCATCTCATCCCAACATTTCGCAAGTTTGTTGTAGTAAACAGCCAATGAATTATTGCCTTGTTCAGTAAAACTTATCTCTCACTGAATCTGATACTACTGAGAACTGTTATTCTTGTCTCCAAATCTTTCTTCCAGCCGGTCGTAAAGAACCTTAGAGTTAGAACTGTATATGAAAGAATCTGCAATTTCCTTCACCATAGAGTTCAAGATCCATTGCTTAATCATACAATCAACATTTCTCCATCTTTTATATTCATTTCCATTCTCTGGAACATTAATAGATCCATCAATAAAACCTAACTTGTCATTTGCCTCTAACGAATTCATCACTGACATACTCCAGATCATGAAGTTGTTGCTAGTCAAAGGATTAGCCACCAGAATCATACCTGGATGATCCGAAATATGAAACTTCAGTGGATCTTCTTCATAATCCATAGTAACTTCACCTCTTGATCGGTGCTCCCTGTTATTACCACCATTGATGGATGAACTTGTGCCTCTTCCATTATCTTGATCATCCATAGCTTAAGCAATCAGAAATGTGGATCGTAATTTGCTCTGATACCATGAACAAATTCAAAGTAAGTAAACGAGCTCTTATTGAGCTTAAAAGAAAACAGAGGAAAAATTATATCTCTGTATATTTCTTCATGTACACGAAAATAAGACTTATATACATGTAAAAAAACTAACTAAAGTTAATTAACTTAAGAGTAACTGTCATTTAACTCTACTAACTAGTTAACTAAACTACGAACAAAAACACTAGAAATAGCAAGCTATTTTAGTGTAAAAACCAACATGCTATAATACACTAAAACAGCAAGCTGTTTTAGTGTATTTATTTATACACTCATATTTCTACACCAATCTTTAGAGATAGAGAAGCTATTTGAGGAAAACTCTAATATCTCTTCTTCTTATGAAGAGGTAGTAAGCATTGCCAAACAGTGGGAGAACCAGGTAATTTTAAGAATCTAAGTGAAATTGGTTCAATGATTGTTTTGTATTCTTAGTATGCAAGGATGTCAGTCTCTATGCCCCATTTTTACACTACTATGAACATAAAGGTATTTCAAATAAATTGGCCTAGCTGAAGCTAATAATGGAAATGTGAGATATAATTGATTGGAAAAAATAAAATAGAAAATTTAATGGAAATCTTTTACTGAAGCTATAGTGATACGTGAAAAATGTTTCCAAAATGACTTATCCTTGGCCATGTGAATGAATTAATTAACTACCTGCAACTAGGTTTACTAAAAGGATCTCTCTGTTATCTGTTAAAATTGAAAAAAAGAAGCATCTCTCTGTTCTCTAAGATTATTAAAAAAATATTGGTCATATCAATGGACCACCTTTTACGTTGATGATAGGATGCCAATCGCGTCAGTGGATCATTAGGAAAAAAGAAAGAAAAAAGAAACGAATTTGTAATATTAGTTTTCTTGGTTGCATCTGATTGTTAATGCATGAAGCAGTCTCTCGATTTGTCAAATTAGCTGTTGATATTAACTTTAATCTTACTTGCATTGATTTATTCTGCCCTATTATGTTTTTATATTACGAGTGTAAAATAATGGATATTTCTGAATCTGTCTTTTCAATTATTTTCAATAGTTGATCAACAACTGCTCTTGCAGTAGGAGATGTAGGCTTAAAAGCATATCGTCCACCTACAAAGGTTTTTCAAAGATGTTACTTCAGCTTCTAACACAAATCTTCTTGATTCTTTCTTTCTGCATAATTCCTGATAAATTGTTTGATTTGATCTAAAGTCTTATTTCATATGTTTCACAGTTTGTCAAACCAAGTTTATTTCTCGCAAGCGATGGGTTATTGTTGGAGTTGATGACATGTCTATTCGTCTTTCCTCTTGCTGCTCTCCTCTTTTGCTTAAACCACTTATTTTCTGAATCTTTTATATATCTGATTATTCAAAACTTAAGATGCCTTCCTTTTTTGCAGGCTTGAAAACACATCAAATTAGAGGCTTGAACGAGTTTGGGCTATTAGGAATATGAAAGGCTCACGCCAATAAGTGTCGTGTGAAGGTCTACAGCTAAAATTGATGCATTAAATTTAGAATTGAAAAGAAAAATCGAAGTTTATGATTGTAAATTCGTACGACTTAAAGCTGCAAATTTTGGTAAACAATCTAATATGCATCCTGCATCACCATCTTCAAGTGAATCCCAAACAAAGTGAAACATTTAATAGGTAAGTAAATATGTTCCAGAGTATAAAAAATTCTATAATAATTTTTAAATATATGGCAGCATATATATGGTTCTTTGAAATATTAATAATTTCTTGTTTTATGATTGTGATTGCATTTTACATGTATTTCCTGTAGTCTTTCTACATAAATTTTCATCCTGTTTGATTTGCAATATGATAATATGTTGTTAATATATTATTAAACTTATTATTATTTTTTACTTTCTTAGCCATTTGATCTACTAACTTTATAAATGAATATTAATTATAAATTTATGTTTACAGGTTTTTCAATCAATAGACAACGAAGATTCAATGCTCATTATTCATTTTTTTTTGAAAATTCTAACTAGATAGATGTTGGTATAGCAAGGGGCTATTTTTCTAAACAAATTTATATGTGACAAATAGAATGTTAAACAATTTCAAAATATTGGTATACTTTGTAATTGGTTTTTTGCAATTTATGAAAAGAGTATTTATTATATTTTTGGATATGTATGTATGTGTGGGAGTGTGAATGGAGTGTACATGAAATATTTAAATAAAATTGTATGTATTAATGATCAGATTTACATTTAGCGATGGCAAATCCGATTGCCATTTGCAATCATTAACGACCGCATTTTTTTCGTTAAAAGATATAAACAATCCACGAAGGAAAATTTTAAATGTTATAAGTCAATTTTTACGACAAGATTTTCCTTTGCTAAAAGTGGAAAATAATTAACGAAGAGAAAATCCGGCCGCTAAAAGGGCTTTTTTAACGACCGAAATTTCCTTCATTAAAAGCATAACACAATTAGCGAAGGAAACTCCTATCGCTAAAAATTTATATTTAACGTCCGAATTTGTTCCGGTCGTTAATACCTTTAACAACCGGATATCAATCCGGTCGTTTATACTATTAACGATGGAAATTTTAATGACTGGTCACGACCGGATTTTTCTGGTCGTTATAATATTTTAACAACCGAATTTTAACTTTTAACGACCGAATTTTCCTTCGTTAAAGGTCATTTTTCTTGTAGTGATTATTGCTAAAGGAGCACACTTGATTAGTCATGAAAAGTTAAATATATATATATTTTTAACATATCCTTATCAGTAACTTTCTCTTCACATAATTTTAATTGAGAGATAATTTTAAATACAGTTGAATGATACTTACTTATAGTTTTGAAATCTTGTAAACGTAAGTGCATCCAATCATATTGAGCTTTAGGGACGATCACCATTTTGCGGTGTTCATATCTCTCTTTTAAATTATTTCATTTCTTTAATAGTGAGATATTGAGTTTTTAATTCTTCATGTAAATGATGTTGAAGGAAAATCATTACTTTTGTGCGATCTGACAGGGACACTTCATTTCCTTTTTTAATAGAATCTCTACGATTTATGGCATTCAAACGAATTTCGGCATCAAATACCCATAATAAATAATTTTTTCCGGAAATATCAAGAGCAATAAACTCAAACTTCATAAAATTTGACATTGTAAATACACTAAACTTAAAATAAGAAATTTAAAATTAGGCTATAAATAAGTTGAAAAAAATTAAATCAACATGCAATTGTAGATAAAATTTTCAATAATCAGTTCTTAGGTCCATGTGCACTAGTATTAAATCATTCATAACACATACACAATCCATTTAAAGATGTACAAATAGGGATGATCACGGGGCGGGGCGGGGCCGGGGAATTCTCCCCCAGTCACTCCCCCGCTAGTGGCAGGGATTCCCCGCCCCGCCCCCGCCACCAATTTTGAGGAGGGAATTTTCTCCATCCTCTGTTTTTTTTTAATTTTAAAATATATTATTTTATAAATAATTAAAATTAAAATATAATATTTAATAAATAAAAATTTAAAATCAATAATAATTTAAAATTAAGTATAATTTAAAACTTAATAATTATAAAATTAAGTTATATTTTAATTTTAATTTTAATTATTTATAAAATATTATATTTTAAAATTAAAAAAAAAATTGCGGGGCGGATACCCCATTTCCCGTCCCCGCCCCCGATTCTAGAACGGAAAATTTTTTTCCCCCGCCTCCATCCCCGCGGGGGGAAATTTCGGGAATTCCCCGCTCCGAACGGGGCGGGTCCCCGCCGGGGCCGGGAAATCCCCGCTCCGTGATCATCCCTATGTACAAATTAAGAATCTCATGGAAATGTCCAACTATTTATGCCTTAGTTGATATAGGCATAATTATGGCCAACTATTTATAATTCTTATTTACAATTAAAGATGTCCAACTATTTATGCATAACATTATTTAATTTACGAGATTGAAAGATAATAATAATAATAATAATAATAATAATAATAATAATAATAATAATAATAATAATAATAATAATAATAATAATAATAATAATAATAATAATAATATCAACATGTTATAATTATAAATTCATGTGGCATATATAAATTCATGTGGCTATTGTAGACATATAGTACTTTTCATGTAAATATAAAGATCAAAACATACTTTGTAAAAAAATGCACAGATACAACTAACCAACATATATAAACCTTTTAATATATAATAATCAGCATTATAAATTAATTTTGAAATGATTTACCATTTGATTTTGTAAATTAAGATTTTTCATTCCTTAAGTCGAGTTTTCATAAGCTACCGACTTGCAATAATCAATAAAAATTGTTATACTGATAACGTGTTGAAACTAAATAAAAAAATAATGAAAGGGAAGATAAATATAATATAGGTGGATAATATTTTCACAGGTATTTATAAATATAAGATAGAAAAGGTAAATTTTTACTAGTACGGGGAGAATGATAAAGTTTAATAGTCATCTAATTACTTAATAATTATGACAACAGATACAACATATTTTTTAATGTTACAGTTTAAAAATGTTGCAAATGTATAATTTTATAAATAAAAAAGATAACAATTTTACACCCGCTATTAAGAATGTATTACAATTGATGCATTATGTGGTAGTGATACTACTAACAATCATGAATAAAATTTACGGACTTAATCTAAACAAACAAAATTATACAATAAACAACTTATAAGAGTCGACTACAAAGATACTAAAAAAAAAAAAGGAGTCCTACTGTCCTCCTCATATATATATATATATATATATATATATATATATATATATATATATATATATATATATATCCACTGATGAAACATGATGAAGGTAGAATACATATTCTACATCAAACTAAGCTTTTCTTCTAGTTCTAATCACATTAAACTCATACTTAAAGCTTTTATTCAATTTAAATAAAAGAAAAATGAGGTATGAGCCCTAAAATATATCTCGCCTTACATTTACAATACAATTAGCATAAAATTTAGTATTTTTCAAATTTCAGCAGGCAGAGAGAGGATGTTATTGATAATGGAGCGTGCTCTGCAATAAGCCTCGAGTGGTTGAGCTTTAGGCATAGTAAGTCCTTTCCCTTCTGCCATGTCAATTTCCTCCTCACTCACTCTTTTCCATTCAAAACATTGAATCAATGATCCCAAAGTCAACCCCACTACTCGTTGAGCTAAGCCAGCACCGGGACAAGATCTTCTCCCCATGCCAAATGGCATTAGCTTTAACCCTTCCCCTTCTCCATTTTCAAATCTTTCAGGATTAAAACTTAATGGATCATCCCAAAGTGTAGGGTCTCTGTGTATAGCCCAAGAATTGACCAATAACAGCGTACCACGTGGCACGTTATATCCTCCAATTGTGCAATCACTTGATGCCATTTGAGGGAGTAAAAGTGGGATTGGTGGGTACAGTCTGAAGGTTTCAAGGATGATATTTTTGAGATATGGTAATTTTGAAAGATGTGACTCATCCATCAGCCGTTCTTCTCCAACTTGAATGTCTATTTCACTCTTAGCCTTTTCTAATATGTTTGGATGATTGAGTAGAGAAGACAAAGTCCATTCCATTGCAATTGCTGATGTATCCGTTCCCGCTACTATCAAGCTCTGTATATTTGTCATTGACAATATAATACAAGAAATTGGAAAACATAAGAAAATTAAGGAAAAGAAAACGTTTCAATAGATAACAATATTATACACCATACTTTCTATAATCTATTCATGTAATACTTTAATCCTACGCTGTATCATCTTCTAAAATTCATGTTCCTGTTGATCTACGTACATTTCATGTATTGGTTATCTTATTTTATTTTCCTTTATGCTATTCTTTCTAACTTTCTCCGCTTATATATATATATATATATATATATATATATATATATATATATATATATATATATATATATATATATATATATATTCCGCCTTTAATAAAAGTAAAAGGTCTACTAAAGCAAATATTGTAATATCAGAGAAAAAAACAGACGAAAGACTAAACACTGACCAAAATCATGGCTTTGATAATCTCATCAGTGTAATACTCAGGCTCTGATTCTTGTGGAGAAAGAAGATGATCAATCATAGTATTCGTATTCTCTATGTTCCCCTTCTTATTTCTACGTTGATCAATCAAACTTTGCAAGAACCGATCTGTCCTTTCTGCTAGTTTTTTCAATCTCTTCTCATATCTTCCACAATCAATCCAATTCAAAATGGGTAAAAAATCTCCGGGATTCGTTACCCCTGCTTCTGTAGCTATCCCCTCCATTATCTCTCTAAACTGCGTTGCCTCTTCCTTATCACTCACATCTTCCCCGTAGTACCTCTTCCCTGCAATTGTTCTCATCATAACATTAAAAGTCATGTCTCTAATCATCGGTCTCAGCTCAACAACGAGATCTCGGCGACAAGAATCGCATAGCTTTGCTATTAGCCGCTTGATTTCGTCTTTCCTGATGCCAAGGAAAAAGTTCAGCCGTTGATTTGAGAATACCTCAATGGTTGCGATACGACGGAGGTTTCGCCAGTGATCGCCATATGAGGAGGTAGGCATAGTGGTGCAGTTATATGCCATAACTTTGCCGACTAGTAATTTTGGACGGTCGGCTAAAACAATATCATTTGTGGTGAAACATTCTTCGACGGCTGAGGATGAGGAGACTACGACTACAAGACGGTAGCCGAAGCGAAGAGAGATGATTGAACCGTAAATTTGAGTGAAACGGTGGAGAGTGCGGTGGAGAGGTGGCTTTAGGAGACGGAGGTGGCCGATAAATGGAAGGGCTGGTGGAGTTGGAGGGAGGTTTGTGTGGCGTGTTTTCGACCGGAAAATTTTCAAGAGAAGGAGAATAAGGAGGAGAAGAATTGAGTAAAGGATTGACTGGTCCATGATTTCTTTCTTAATTTGCGTGGTGGAGTTGGGAATTGCTTTCTCCATAAAATGCTTCTGGGAAGAGGAAGACTTGAGAGACGACTTTGTGAATTTTATTTTATTTTTCTTATAACACGTGATGTGAAATATAACATGTGCTGAAATAAGTTGTTGAAAGAGCATTATGTTTTTAATCAGTTATTGAAAGCGAACAGCCAAGAAATCAAATTAATTCATTTTAAGATATATATATATATATATATATATATATATATATATATATATATATATATATATATATATATATATATATATATATATATATATATATATATATATATAATGAATGAATTAGGTTTTGCAATCCCAAACATGAAAATGTCAAATATTATACTAACAAGAATTGAAGAGAATAATTCGCTCATACGATTTATGCTTGGCAATAATTCTGCGAATAGTATAAACAATATAAAAATATATATAGATAATGGAACAAAAAATTCTAACTAATATTATTAATTTATTAGGATTGAATGGAAAAAAGAAAATAACATCATAAATACAATACAACACGCATCTATGAATTAATATTGAGGATGGTGAGACAGGACCTTATGGATGATTGAAAGAGCCTTGCACTTGGCTTCTAACGGTTCCGCTTTAGGTACAGTGAAGCTACCTTTGTTTTCTTCCATGTCAACTTTCTCGTCACTAACATTTATCCACTCAAAGCATTGAATTAGTGATCCCAGGGTCAAACCCACGACTCTTTGAGCCAGCCCAGATCCAGGGCATGCTCTTCTACCCAATCCAAATGGCATCAGCTTATGCCCTAATTCCCCTTCTCCATCAAATCTCTCAGGTTTGAAACTTGTTGGATCATCCCACAGTTTAGGATCTCTATGTATAGCCCATGCATTCACCAACAACATCGTGCCACGTGGGACATTGTATCCTCCTACTGTGCAATCATCGGATGACATGTGGGGAACTAACAGTGGGGCTGCAGGATGTAGCCTTAAAGTCTCAGAGATTATGTTTTGAAGATATGGTAATTTGGAAAGATGATGTTCTTCTAGCAAGCTTCCTTCTCCGACTTGATTGTTTATTTCCTCTCTTGCCTTTCTTAGTATGCTTGGATGGTTGATTAGGTTGGACAATGCCCATTCTAATGTCAAGGCTGACGTATCAGTTCCAGCAAATAGCATTACCTATATAGAAAGATAAAGTTAATAGAGATTCGATTAATGAATTGTTAAAAATATATAAATTACAACAAATATAAATAATGACAGTGATGGAAGATGGTTACAAAATATAACAAAAAAAATGTAACAAATTCTACATAATAACAATTTTACGAGTGTCATATTCGATCATTGTTTATTTTAATATACAATTTAAAAGTATTGTAAATATATAATTTTATATAAAAAAATTACAGCTGTTATTAAAAATGTATTATAATTAATGCATTATGTGATGGTGATACATATAAGCCTACAAGTAAAAGACTACTAACATGAATTAAATGTCCGGACTTCGTGTAAACAAACAAAATTATATAATAAAGAAATAATAGTTATTAGAGTCAACTGTAACGATATTAGGATGTAAAATAAAATAGTCAATTCATTTAGGTATAATAAAGAAATAATAGTTATTAGAGTCAACTGTCAATTTTTAAAGTTTTCAAGAGATAAAAGTTAATTTTTCCTTTTCTTTTTGGGTATTTTGACAAATGGCGAAGCAATAAAATGCACTTACCTGTACAAGTCCTTTAATAATCTCGTCGTTGTAATGCTTCGGTTCTGATTGTTGCAAAGAAAGCACATGAGAAATCATACTATTCTTATTTTCTATATTCCCGTTTTTAATTTTATGTTTATCAATAATCCTTTGGTAGAACTCATCTCCTCTTTGACCAAGATTTATCATCTTCTTCTCATATATTCCACCATCAACCCAATTCAAGATAGGCAAGAAATCTCTAGGATTTGATGTTCCCCCAAAAGAAAATGTTTCATTCATTATTGCCCTAAACTCGTTGGCCTCTTTCTCATTACTAGCACAGACATCATCTTCATAATGTCTCTTCCCTGCAATCATTCTTATCGTAATGTTAAAAGTTAGATTTTGAAACCTAGATCTCATCTCTACCTTAGCAAAATCTTGAAGCGAACAAGAAGATAAATTCTTGAGAAGTCTCTTGACTTCATCTTTTCTAATACTCTTTAGCATATTTAGACGATGACTTGAGAATAATTCGATAGTACTAATACGGCGGAGGTTGCGCCAGTGGTCTCCATAGGATGCCTGAGCCAAGTTGGTGTGCTTATAAGCAAAATGCTTGCCTGCAAGTGATCTTGGACGGTTTGCAAAAATTATGTCATTCTTGGTGAAGCATTCTTCAGCTAGAGAAGGCGATGACACGACAACAACAGGGCGAGAACCGAAGCGAAGGAACATAATAGGACCATATTTTTGTGAAAGCTTGCAGAGAGAATGGTGAAGAGGTCTTTTTAGAAGATGGAAGTGGCCGATTATTGGAATTGCAGGTGGGGAAGGAGGATGGGTTTCGTGATATTTTCTAGCTTTGTGAATTTTTAACGAAAGGAAAGAGATAATAAGAAAGGTAAGGAAGAAGTAGATCATGTTTTCATCCATGTTTGCTTGTGCTTGGCGGAATTTTGTGTTCCATTGTGATGCCCATTCCTTTATAAAGTAGTGCTATAGTTCACATCTCCTGTCTGGATTGATATGGAATAGTGGATTACATCATAAGAGAAATTGTTTTATCCATACCTGATCCATAAAAAATTTTATGAATTTTTAATTACTTTTCATATATAATTGATTTTCTAGAAAACCAACTGTAAAAGGAAAGGAGAGAATGGAGTTGAATATCCTCTATGCATGTGTGGAAATGAAAGGCATGGTATACTTATCGCAAAGCATGAGAGGAGAGTGTGTAGTTCTTAAAAATATATTTTTCAAATTTTTTCTTTTTCAATAACTATAACGTCATTGCGGACGCAAGTTAACAACCCAACAAACAACACTTCTTTCAACTCCTAGAAGTTTAAAGGCATCACACATCATTTGGTCCCCTGGCTATAGCTTTTTCGAGATTTAGTTCTCATACTTTTAATTTTTTTTTACATTCCAAACTTTTTAACTTTAACAACTTCTGTGAAAGTCCAAGATAAAGAAAACCTAAGGAAGTCAATAGTAAAGTGCCAAATTAAATAAAAGAAAATTGAAAAAAATGAATAGTTATATTTGGTAATTTATTATTTATTTCTCCTATGAAAAATTCATAAAATAAATTAAAATAAAAGTTTTCTCCGAACGTTGTTGCATTTGCAGCAAGCCGTCATGCCTTTTTACCATGTTCATTGTTTTTGTTTTTCAATAGTAACTTGCCTTTTCACGTGGATTTTTTTTTCGTAAATTATGTTTCCCATAAGAAAATAATAATAATAATTATTATTATTATTCTCAAAAAAATGTTAATAATGATAATGGAAAGGGAGAGCTAGGTCTCATTTGTTCATACAGATCATAATAAAATTAAAAATCACTTAATTTTTCCAATCAAGGCCACTAGAAATCTACATGTCTTGTTAATACTTGAAAAAAGAGAAAAAGAAAAAAAAAAGGAGAAGAAAGGAGGGAGAGGTGCTTAATTATGGATAGGTTTAAAGGAGACAATTTTTTTTTTCAATGTTAAAAACACCTCAAAAAATTACTAACGTTAAAGTGTAATTTTTCTTAATATATATATATATATATATAACCATTTTTCTTCTATATATTTGTTAAAGATTGAAGGCAAATACTTCTCGTAAACTTTTTAGAACGACCAAAAAAAAAATTGAGGGCAGAATCCCCTAGAGCATAGCTAACTCCGGTGCTGAAATGAAGGATTTAGCGACTTATTGCATCCGTCTCTAAACACAATTATTAGCTACATATCTAGAATTTTTATGGCAAAATATTTTGACCTTTTAGCATGAAGAGAATTAATTAAATAGTAAAATATTTTGATTCTGAGCTACAAAGTTATAAATTGTATAGATAACTTTTTACTTGCGTCATTTCTTGCTAAATACACTTAACGTGGCAAAAACTTTTAGCCACGAAATGAAAATCATTAGCTACGATAAATCCCCGTAGATATATTTTGCTGTATGGAAATTGCTTATTGTTGTAAATTAATTCTGTCATTTTCTAAACAATATTACAAGTCTATAATTTCTCAAAATCATTTATAACATAATGGATTCAACTCATTTAATTAGGATTTGATCTATAAGAGGAAAACGAGATAATAACCTTGATCCATAATTGCAGAAAGATTTTCTACACAATTTATTTATCCTCTTTCTTTTTCTTCTTTCGGCATTCCTTTCAGTGGTGCAGAACGTATTTTTCTTTATAAGTTTGGCAACTATAAAATTGTATCAAGGGAGAGAATCGATATATTTTTTAAGTTGGTAACTAAATTATCAATATATTTTGTATTTTAATGTAATAATTATCAATAATATTTTATTTCATAAGAATAAAAGTTCTATTACTTAATTATTTATTTCCCTTTTGTGTTTTTTAATAAAAAATATGCATGTTAAGTTTTTCAACCAAACTAAAATTTTAATTTTACTTTTTTTTAGAGATCTAATATATATTAAAATTGTAAACATTTGGGGACCGAAGTAAAGATAAACTGTAATTTTTGGTACTTTATTCTTCACCATATTTACTATTAATTAGTGGGATTTTAGTAAGTCTAAGATGCACCATAATTTTTTTTCTATACCCAAAGTGAAATTTACAAAGTTTCCATTTCTTAGAAATTAAATCTCCAAATATATATAAAGTTATTACATGTTCAGATAATCAGAAAGATTGGGGAGCAGATTTTGTCAGGTTGGAAGAGACGATGAGTCTGATGAGAAGCTGAGCTGCCACCACTTCTAAAACAAACCGATTTGATTTTGATTTTGGGCTTTGTTTGGTAGAATAATAAATAAATGCAGAAATAGAAAATATATATTATATGATAATATTGATGATCAAAATTAGTATTTTGCAATGTTATTAAAACCCGGATCGGCCGGTTTAACTGGAAACTATAATTAATACTTGACTTTTTTTTATCTGCATAATAATTGAAACTATTTTTTAGAACAAATGGCGTAAATATATATTCTCAAAAAAAAATTTAATTTAAAAAAACTATTAAGTTTAGCATTTAACTAACATAATCAAACAACAATTTTTTTCTTAAATAAGCTTTTGAAGAGACAATATATAGTAATATTAGTATAAAAACACTGTAGTTCAGGTGTGTGTGTATATATATATATATATATATATATATATATATATATATATATATATATATATATATATATATATATATATATATATATATATTCAAAACAAATTTTCTTGTATAAATTAATATTACGTATTACATAACTATTTTGTGAACAAGAAAATAAATAAGTTCTAGTTTTTTTATACCTTCAATTACCAAATGACCAAGTATGTGGCTTTCATGCAGACTTTGTTCTTTGCGATGTTTTGTTTTTGCGTTTTCTCTTCTTTTTTTTTTTTCTTAGATCTCGAGAGATATGAGTTTAGCAAAAAAAATGTCAAGAGAGTGGTATTGGTAATAGTGATGAAGATGACAATGACGATGATGATAAGTGATGAT
>JBBPFJ010000602.1:0-37926 GCA_037975025.1 Excoecaria agallocha
GGACCAATGAAGTTAAAGGGACTCTAAAAAGGGGTCAAAGGTCCAAATGGCGTTTGAAAGTTACCAAGCTATTCAACTCAATACCAAGAACAAGGGAAACATTCAAAATTGTACCAACTACTTTAACATTAAACTAACAAAACAATCCATACCATGCATTGTTTTTGGAAAGAGTAATGCATTTGTTGTGGGTCAATTTTTGCTTTTATGCCTAGCTAGTAAGTCCATTTACAACCTAACATAGGCATGCTTTACACCAGCCAGCGTTGGGCAATTAAAGTTTAACACATGCATAATATAAATGTGGCAAAAATGAGAATGTTAGGCATATAAGGTTGGTCAAGATAAAAATATATTATTATTGAATATCAAGATAGATCTAAATTCATTTAGGTTCATTCCAATATGGGATTAAGCATAGCTGATATTGCAATTTTTGTGAATCATTTTGGGTTCCATCATCTCTCAACCCAACCCGTTAGGCCTTATTTTTTTGGGTTGGGCAAGTTTGAATTGAAACTGGTATATGTCTATAACACATTAAGCAATATTTTACATAACTTGTTTTTTCTTTGCTTTCATAGAACTATTGTAAAATTCATATTATATGAATTACAAATAAAGTAATAAAAATAAATTATCAGAAAAATCGAGTTATGTCAAAGCTCAAGAAGGACTTTTGGGCTGAACTTGGGCTTGATAATTAATAAGAAATTTAATTGGATTCGATTAAAGAATTAAGCTTAGCTTTCTGCTTTTGCATTGCATTTCTGTATTTTAATTGAAACTATTAACTTCAATATTTAGATTTTTATCTTAAGAATTTGAGATATTTCACTGTATTAATCACCCCAATAATGAATAGTTTTTATCTAATTCAAAAGTTTATCAATTAATGAATTTTATAGGTTTCATGTATTTACAGTTAAATGTTTTAAATATTTAACTTATTATAATAATTCTTAAATATTTTTTAAAAGGTGTCGTGACATAATATTTCATTTTACATATTTTTTTATATTTAATTCAAAATTTTAGTATTTAAAAATATATGTATATAATTAAGCCATCGAATTCATAAGATTAGTCTCTGAGGAGACAGATTAGGAGCACTCATATTTGGGTGGCATAAGTATGCATACGGTGCATCGGTTTCTTTTTACTTAGTTCTTAATTTTGGGCATTGACGAGATAAGATTGGCTTAAATTTGAATTTACATTATTTTATTTTATTTTTTTAATTCGAAGTGTTAATACAAACATAACATTTTGCCTCAGTATTCCATTATCTACATCATGACATCTTCCACTCTTCTTATTGGTTTCTTTTCATAACATCTCTTTCTCTTTTTTTTTTTCCACCATAATTATAACTGCAATTTTCTTTATGCTTCTTTCTCTTTTTTCTTTGGAGTAGGTTTATTTTATAATTTTAGTATTTATGATTTTAGCTTTCACCATTATTATATTTTTATATAATTGCATAATATAATTATTAATTATATATAATTTTTTATTAATAAATTTTATACCATATACTTGCACTTCAAGTTTTTTATTATTTAAATTTTCATATTGTATACCTGCATTTTTATTGGTAAATGAACATAATCAAAGATATTCCATTTTAAGCAGATAATTTTTTTGGATGTTTAAATGCCAATTTTATATGGGTGAGTATGAACCTATTTATCGGTTTATTAACAATTTTATTAATCAGTTCATTAAATTCGGTTAACTATTATATCGATTTCGATTTTTAACCAAATTTTTTGAATCAGTTTATTGGTTAACCACTAAAAATGTTTAACATAAAAAATTATACAATTTATAATAATTTTTAATAGTTAAAAATATTTAAGAAATAAAAAATACAAATTAAATATAATATGTATTAAAAGAATCAAAAGAAAAATAAAATTTTCATAATTAATTATAAAAATTAAATATATTTAATATAAAACTAATAACGGAATGCTAATTATGCACATGTAATGAACAAATAATAGTAATAAAAAGATAATTTCAATATATATTATAATAATATTTTAAAAAGTTATATATCATAAAATTTATAAATTATAAAAATATTAAAAAATTTATGTGTAAAATTTAAAATATAATATATAAAATATCTATTAATCGATTAATTGTGTGAGGCACCACTTAATACCCTAATGAGATATATTTAGGGGAGAGCAAGAACTTGAAGATAACAAACATGAAAGTGAATGCTGAGTCGGGGACATAATTGGTATTAATATAATTATTGTGGATAATTCGGTAATTGTGTCAATTGTGTTATATAAGTATGGAAATAAGTTAAATATGAATTAAAGTGATAATTAGAGATGAGAATGCATGCAATCATGTGATTAAATAAAATTTAGAGTTCAATTGGTAATTATCAATAGTTAAGAAGTGAAAACCATTAAGAGTAGGACACCGAGCACTTCTAGAATAGTGCATTTAGAGGAATTGAGCGAGGAGGCCGGCCATAGCTATTCAAACTCGGATTTTCCATTTTTTTCTTCCTAAAATTCATGCTAAAATTGTCTTTAAGGGAAATTAAGAGAAGGAAAGTCAAGTATTGATATAATTGAAGTAATTAAGGTAAATTATTTATATATTTGTATAAAAACCTAGCTCTTCTCCACCTCTCCTAATTCTAAAGTAAAGAAAAGAGTATGTAACATCCATTTACTGTAAATGCCGTAATGCAATATAACTATAATTTCAATGTAATACACATACAAAACACGATCCTACATATATACTACATACAATCACCATAATTTATCATCATTACCGTATAACTCTGCCCAATCCAGCGCCTGTCCCTTTGAGTACCGACCTATATATAATCTTTAATGACCCTTTCATATGAGGATAATTTACTTTTTGGTCCTTATTAATATTATTTTCTTACATCTCCTTTCCTTTTTATTCTTAATTACTTAATATTATATTTTATCCAGGGATTATCACGGGGCGGAGAATCTCCGTCCCCGGTGGAGAACCGCCCCGAATGGGGCGAAAAATCTCCGAAAAATTTTTTCGTGGGGATGGGAACGGGAGAAAAGTATTTCCTGACTTAGAATTCGGGGCAGGGACGGGGATTGTGGTCCCCGTCCCGAAATTTTTTCGCCCCCGAAATTTAATTACTAAATTTAATTATATTTATATAATTTAGTTTTAAATTATATTTAATTTTAGTTTTATCAATTGTTAAAATTTATATTAGTTTGATTTGTAATTGAATTTATATTTTTAATTATTAAATATTATATTTCAATTATAATTAATTATTAAATATTATATTTTAGTTATAATTAATTTTTTTTAAATAAAAATATTTTTTATGCGGGGACGGGGGGAATTTTTTCCCCGAAATACTATCGGTCCCCGCCCCGCCCTTGCACGGGGCAGTAGGTGGGGAGGCACTCCCCGCCCCCGCCCCCGCCCCGCGATCATCCCTAATTTTATCTTACAATTTCTTCTATAACTCTTTCAATTATCATCAAATCCTTATTTTTACATGTTTATATCTTTTTCTCTTTTATTCCCCCTTATAGGATGAAAATTACAATTTGATTCTTAGACTTCCTTTTTAATACACATTTGGTTATTTTTACTAATTTTACTCTTTTTTTCTTCCTTTTGATTTTTATTTCACTTTAGTCCCAAATTTACATGTTAGTCCTCATGTTCTTTCTATGTGGTGGCAAATTACAGTTTAGTACCTATGTCTTACTTTTTGTAATCTTGCTCTGTCTAATTCTAATTTTGGTCCTTTTTGTATCCTTTAACTCTCATTCAAATGTAAGCCAAAATTTTATGTTTTGGTCCTTATACTTACTCATATACTGGTAAGTTTCACTTTGGTCCCTAAACTTTCCTTTTCTTCATGTATTACTTTATTTAACTCCAATTTTGTTCCTTTTCGCTTTCTTTGACTTTTATTTCGCATTAACTCTAAAATTTATATTTTAGTCCTTATAATTACTCGTGTGACAGTAAGGACAATGGAAAACGAAGCAAGTGGAGTGAATAAATGATTTTTTGCTACTCTTTCAAGGGATGGGAACTAACTCTTGCAATTGATTTAGTATGTTAGGTGTTTAATTGATTTTAATATGAAATTTTTTATGATATTGATGAAGGATAAGGGAATTAAAAGTAATTCAAGTGTTTGAGAACAAATTAAGCCTTGAACTGATGTTAGGTAAAACTCTAGTTTTGGTTCATTTAAATTAGTCCAGATATTTTGGCCATAACCTAGCCCGTAGATCTTTAAATTGAGTAATTCTAGTGCCATTGGAATCTTAATATATAAGGCTTTAACTTTTATGAAAAATCTAGAGCTAATTTTGTAACATTCTCAGATACCATAGAAGAAATCTAAGAGCGCTATAAAACTTAATCACTTTATCTTATTCGGTATTTTTGGTAAAGAAGTATTAATTGTGTAGTAAGGACGTATGGTTCTAGAAATGTTCGAGAAAGTTTAGGTGTGTTTTGATAACTTTTTGGTGTCTAAAATGCAATAATCAGTTGGAATAGGGGGTACCCAACTGGATTAAAGTCAATTCAGTTGGGTCAATTGCATTCTTTCCAATCCAAAATGCATCAACATGATTGGATTTGAAATCAATCCAGTCGGGTTGACTTAAATATCCAACTTTTTAGCAAATAGCTTTTCTAGTTCAACTTGCATAGGGATTTAGGCAAAAAAAACATGTTTTTTTAGGCAATATGATCTTCTAGAAAATTGTTTCTCTATGTCTTTAATTTTTAAAAAGTCAAAAATTAAGTCATTTGGACATCTTTAGCCCAAGATATCACTAAACAAGTGTAGAGTGCTCTATTTGATAAGTTCATTTCCATCGGTCTGTTTCAAGCCAATTTTCACTAGTCTTAAGAATAAAATTGAAATTTAATATCTTATACAAAAATAAGGTATGGATGTCTAGTTTAAATCTCCCTTTGAAATTACTCCAATTGGAGCTCTCTAACTTCAATTATAGGTAAAAAACTATCTACATGTCACTTAAATCCTACACCAGATTTCACCATCTAACATTCCTTTTTCAATAACTTCCTCATTTATGCATAATTTTATCTCTAACACTCCTCCACGTGTCATTTAAATATTTAAGCATACAAACCAACAACTAAATTAAACATACACATATAACTACAAAAACTCTCATATCTCTTGAGCTTGTTCCTTCATTTTTTCAGCTCTACACTTTCTCCTTACATTTATTCTTCTTTCCTTCACCAACTATTATACAAGATATCATTCAATCATTCATAATAATATGAACATATGATTTAATTTGCTTACCAATAGAAGAAGAAAGAGAAGAAGAAGAACTATTCAAATTCAATACACTAATTTTTACTTACCTTGATCCTTTGCTGTAGGAACTCATTCACACTCTCTCTCTCTCTCTCTCTATAACTTATCACTCCCCCCTAAATACAGAATTTTGAAAGCTTTTAGAGAGGAAATAGTAGCAAGTTGAAACTAAAAATTCCTCACCAAAAGGGCAGGCCATCCCCTGTTCAAATGCAAAAAAAAAAAAATGCTTCAATAAATGGTGCAACATTCTAGAATTTACTTGATGTCACTTTTCCATAAGTGCAATCTTTTTGGTCCTTGGCTATATCACTATCAATCTCTCTTGAATTTTTTAATTACTAATCATTTAAATTATCATCTTCTCTTTCAATTTTACCCTTCCTCTAACATATAAATCACTAACTATTTAATCATTAACATGGCCTCAACAACTACAAAAATACCGAATACATATTTACTACATAGTTAATACTTCTTTACCTTTGAACTTACATAATCACTTATTCTAATTCTTCTAAGGTACAATTTGGTGCCTCACAAATTATATTCCCAATATACTAAAAAATGACCTAAAAGTTAGAAGTCTGCTGCTAGCCCGTATTTTGGAGCAGCTTATAGTGTTTTGGCCATAACTTTTAGAATACAGCTACAAAGTATATGATTTTTATGTTAATAAAAAATAAAAACATAGAGAAATAAAAGTTTTAAAGATCATTTGGTCTAAATCCAGTCGGATCTATCTCAAAAATGCAAAGTAAAGTGAAATAACAATCTTACCGAGTGAACAAAAGTTAGTTCTGTGGGACTCAAAAAGAAATATAGATGTACAGTAATTGCCTAGACGTTGAGGCTCATGGCTATTAGATATTTTTTTACCATCATGATCCCTTTTATTCACAACTATCACTCATTTCTGACCATCATGAGATAGCATTTTGTATGAATGGTAAATTATAGACTATGGGGCTCACAACTATCACTACCTTCTGACCACCGTGTCCCTATCTATTTCTGAAATTTTATTGAATTTTCTCTTTTGAAATGAACCAAAAACTTACCAGACTACCTTATATGAATATGAATCATCTAATGTGTGTATGGACATGATTAAAGGTTGGAAAAAACTTTAATGGTGTATTTTATTCATGAAATGCTATAACACACGGGAAATAGTATAATGTACATATTATACTATTTTGATTATGTTGGTTAAATGATGACTCTGAGTAATATATGCTGATGATTTTGGATACAATATTCTCTGATATGATTATGGCCTGCTAGAGTCTAGTAGTGGGTAAATAGGCTATTTAGAAGGGTTTATAGTTGCTTTTATTCTATTAGACACTTCAGTGTCCTATGTTAAGGCTATAGCTCTTCTGTTTGAGACTGTCTCTTCTGATTTTCTAATTATGATGACTTCTAATTTTGAGGCAATTTCTCTTTTGTTCTAATACCAATGGTATATTTTGTTCTGTCCCATTATCCTTGTCTAAAGACAATAACAAGCAAATTCTGAAATGATGTACTTTCTATTATCTATAGTTTGCTTTGACTTGTATTAAACTTTGTTCTGTATAATATATAATTACATATTCAAGAATGGTTGCAAATTAAGTTATTTAATATGCTTATTTTTTTAATCTACTAGCTTTTAATTATTACATCTTTCCACATTCGTGTCTAACTGTTGGGCAATTGCTGTGAGTAGTAGCCATCATTCTCCACTAAGCTTTATACCTAGTATGGTGGTTTACTTTCTTCATGTAGGAATTGAGATTAGGTTTTGGAGCTAGGACAACCACATTGGCCAAAGAAGCTCTTTTTTTTTAAGTCTATGTATGAGTATTTTTGCTTGTAAATTTAATGTAAAGAGATTTTTGTAGCGAATATGTAAACTATATGTAATAAGTAAGTTTTGTAATAAAAATTTCAAATTTGGGATGTATACGTATGAAATATCACACTATTAATATTTGTACCAGTTTGGATGATGGATGATAAGTGTGAAATATATATAGTTTTTAATATATTTTTAGTTAAGTTATTTAGTTGTTTTGGTTTTATTTAAGTCAATTTAGAGTTAATTTAGTAATATTTATATTTTTGAGGTTAATTTGGTGTTTTGTTTGATTTTCAGGTTTAAATTGATATAAAAGGGTTTAAAGTGCAAAAAGGATAAAGTTTAGGGCTAAAATCGCAAATATGAGAAAGTTAGGCAAGAAAACGAGCGTCCAACCTTGAGACGTGACCACGTGAAAGTACTGAAGAGTTTCACACGTGGCCACGTAAAGAAGAAAGCAATAGGAACCGTGGCCATGTGATGAAAGGTGAAGAAATGAAGTATGAAGACCCATGGCCACATGAATGGGAAACTAAAGAAAACTATGCAACCACGTGACCACGTGGATTCCCAGTGAAGGACCACACGTGGCCACGTGTGGAAGAAGAACTAAATGGGACGTGCCCACGTGTGAAGGAAGGCATATTGAAGCATGGCCACGTGATCTAACTCTCCCATATCGCGAAGGATTTTCGAGCTTCCTGTTTAGCAGAATTTGATTTCTATTATGTGACTGGAGTTTAACAAGGAGTCTACTACAATTCTTGCCTATAAATAGCAGTCCAAAACACAGAAGAAGGAGCATCAATCCCTAGAATTAAGCCTTAGAATTAAGCTTTGCTTTCTTAGTTTTTTACGTTATTTGTTTCTACAGTTTTTTCAAAACGTTGTTTTTAATTTTAAGAATGGTTTGTGAGTAGTTTTCTTTAACTTTTGCTAAAGGATACTTGAATCCTTGACTTATATTGTTATGACTTGAGTTTGTTTTAAATTTTAATACAAGTTGATTATTTCTTAGTTCTTAAACATAAGTCTTGTCTTTTCTCAATTTTAAGTTGATTATTAACTTGATTAAGAATTGGTTAATTAATTGGTTTAAGTTGATTAATGATTTGCATGCTCTTAGGTTAATTTAGTTGAATTAATGCATGGTTTTAATCTAAATAAGCTATAATTATGTGTTGATTTGAGTAAGTTAAGATTAAGAAAAGAGTAACCAAGAATAGGTAAAAGTTAAATCTCTTGAGAAAGGCTTTAATAGACATCTAGGGGACTTAATTCAGTTCTTTATGCTAAGTGTTAAGTTTATCTAAATAAGAAAATTTGATGCTTGGAATGATAATCTTGAATAAAGTTATCTGGTTTTATTAAACTGAATTCCTCATAATCACTTGTATGTTTTCTTTTAATTAAATCATAGCAATATTTGTTAAGGTGGATAGTCCTTTAGTGAAAGTTGTCTTTATCATTGATTTTTAACTCATTCGATTTACTTGCTTTCAATAAATCTCTCTTACTTTAGCTTTTTCAATTATTTTAATTTAGTTTAAATTATTGTTTTCAATTCATCACAACTTTGAGATTTCTCTTCTCTCTTTACATACAAAATTGGTTTTAAAATTGAAATAGCACATACAAGCACAAGTTTCCCTTGGTTCGATATTTTGGGTCATAATCTTATTTTCCTATATTACTAGCCGATCTAGTACACTTGCTAGACACCGGTCAAGTTTTTGGCGCCGTTGCCGGGGATACATTAGCGTTTGTTTGTTTATTTTGATTTTAAAGTTATTTTTGTGTGTTTTTCTTCTCTTCTTCATCTATTTCTTATTTTCTTTTTAGGTGACTAGTGGTTTATAGTGAGAGAGAACCCCATCTTACCATTAGACCCTGAAATTGAGAGGACATTCCATAGGATTAGAAGGTTAAGAGGCAATATGAACGACCCAGAAATTGAACAACCTATGAATGATCCACCACCTAGGATCGAAGAGCAACACATCCCCCACCAAGCTCCCGGGAATGGGTATAGACCTAGAACCATAAGGGATTATGCTATCTCTAGGTGGAATGAAGAACATAGGACTATTAGGATTCCTCACCACCAACTCTTTGAGATTAAACCCGCTACTATCACTATGGTACAAAGAAACCAATTTTCAGGTTTGGATATAGAGGATCCTGTACAACAATTGGATATGTTCTTAGAAGTGAGTGATACTGTGCAAATTCCTAATGTATCGACTGATGCAATTAGGTTAAAACTCTTTCCATTCACCCTAATAGGAAAAGCTAGGGATTGGCTGCAAATACTACCAAATCAATCCATCCATTCTTGGCAACAAATGCAAGAAAAATTTCTTTGCAAGTTCTTCCCACCTATTAAGACTGCCCTCATTAGGAAACAAATTAGTGACTTCCAGTAATTTTATGAGGAGCCATTCCATGAAGCATGGAAAAGATTTAGGAGACTTTTGAAGAGTTGTCCACATCATGAAGTTTCTATTTTTCAATTAATGCATATTTTCTATGCAGGTGCCCATCCATCAACAAGATCTTTGTTAGATGCAGTTTCAAATGGAAGTTTCATGAATCAAATTCCCGAGGATGCATTTTTACTCCTTGATGAGATGGCCACCAATGATGCTCAATGGGCAACCTCTAGAGCAACTCAAAAGAAACAGGGAGTTCATAATATTGATGAAATAGCCATGCTAAAAGCTCAATTAGAATTAATGGAAAAAAGGCATTTAAAAGAAATAAATGAGCTTAAAGCTAAAAATGTTTCTATGTTATCTAATGAAGCTGATTCTTATGCAGGAATTCAAAGACCCTTGGGAATGAAGAATAATGAAGGAATGATGGAAGAAGTCAATGCCTTAAACCCATATAGCAACACTTACAATACGGGATGGAGAAGCCATCTAAATTTTTCATGGAGGGAAGGTAATCAAGGTTCTTCTTCTAACCCCAATCCTAGACCCCAGTATAACCACAATCAAACTTCCAACAATCAACTTCCATACCAAAACCAAGCTCCACCTCATTACCCAAATCAATACCCATCACAAGCATGTAACACCCTTATCAGAACAGTATTTTTCGATACGAAACTTAGCGGTAAACGGTAAAATTTTTTTTCAAACTTCAATCATTGCCAAACAACTTCGATACAATTTAATATTTTATTCAATTTATGAAATTTCGGCAGCACCATGGCTAGAACTTACTAGCCTCCTGAAAAATTCAAACAATCCACCCAGCCTCTCAGAGGCACAACAAATCATATATCAATGATAGTCATTTACAACTCATTAACTGAAATTATCAGAACAGTAACAATATTTATCATTTAACAAACATTATCTTAAATACCGTTCAGTTTTATACTCTCACTGTCTAAGTATATACATGCCACAAATACTAAACATAAAAGTACAACTAATTTTCTTCATCTTCGCGTTCTGCTTCTCCGTGTATCAAGCTCCTTCAATACTTCAAAACCTACACGCAGTAAACACTACGTGCTGATCTAGTGCTCAGCACGTAGTGTTTACTGCATGCAGGTTTTGAAGTATTGAAGGAGCTTGATGCACGGAGAAGCAAAACACGAAGATGAAGAAAATTAGTTGTACTTTTATTTTTAGTATTTGTGGCATGTATATACATAGATAGTGAGAGTATAGAACTGAACGGTATTTAAGGTAATGTTTGTTAAATGATAAATATTGTTACTGTTCTGATAATTTCAGTTAATGAGTTGTAAATGACTATCATTGATATATGATTTGTTGTGCCTCTGAGAGGCTGGGTGAATTGTTTGAATTTTTCAGGAAGCTAGTAAGTTCTAGCCATGGTGCTGCCGAAATTTCGTAAATTGAATAAAATATTAAATTGTATCAAAGTTGTTTGGCAATTATTGAAGTTTGAAAAAAAATTTTATCGTTTACCGCTAAGTTTCGCGTCGAAAAATACTGTTCTGATAAGGGTATTGTAATATCCCACATCGGTTGGTAAGGTGAACGAAGTAGTCCTTATAAGGCTATGGATACCTTACCCTCGTGGACGCGTTTTGGGTAGTTTACCCAGGAACAAAATCGTGAGGGCCTCGGCCCAAAGCAAACAATATTCACGAGCGACAATTCGGGGACGTTACAGTTGGTATCAGAGCTGGTATCAGATCGATGTGCCAGCGTAATACTGGGCCCCCAAGCTAGCGAAGATGCTGGGCCTATTTAGGTGGGGTGGATTGTAATATCCCACATCGGTTGGTAAGGTGAATGAAGTAGTCCTTATAAGGCTATGGATAGCTTACCCTCGTGGACGCGTTTTGGGTAGTTTACCCAGGAACAAAATCGTGAGGGCCTCGGCCCAAAGCGGACAATATTCACGAGTGACAATCCGGGGATATTACAAAGCATACCACCAACCACCCGATTTTCAAAAACCTCAACCTCCTCCACCTCAAGAAAAGAAATCTAATATTGAAGAAATGATTGCAAATTTCATGGCTTCCCAAAACTCAATTTTAGCTAGTCAAGATGCTAGATGGAAATTGCAAGATATTTGAATGAGAAACCAAGAGGCATCCATTAGGAACCTAGAGAACCAAATGGGACAACTTGCTAGTTCTTTATCAAACCGTGCTCAAGGGACATTTTCATCCAATGTAGACCGAAATCCGAAGGAGGAAGTCAAAGCAATCATATTAAGGAGTGGGAAGGAGTTAGAGAAGACTGAACTTGGTAAGAATTCTTTTCAAAAGGTGGAACCGACAACGGAGGTAAGTGTTTCTAGTTCTGAAAATAATGAAAAAGTACCTCCTACAGTTGAGAAGGGTAAAGGTAAAGAAAAGCTTGTTTCTACTGTTCTTGATGAATCTCAATTACCTTTTCCTATTTTAGCTAGAAAAGAGAAACAAAATGAACAATTGAGTAGATTTTTAGACATGTTTAAGAATCTACATATAAACTTACCATTTGCTGAAGCTTTATTACACATGCCTAAATATGCTAAATTTATGAAAGAATTGTGCTCTAATAAGAAAAAGCTAGAGGGCATAGGAACGGTTCAATTATCCGGTAATTGTAGTGCCATTTTAACCAATAAAATTCCTAAAAAATTAGAAGATCCAGGTAGTTTTACATTACCTTGTGAATTAGGTGGAAATTTTATTGGAAATGCTTTATGTGATTTGGGTGCAAGTATTAATTTGATGCCTTATTCAATTTGCAGGAAATTAAATTTAGGTGATTTAAAGGAAACCCAAATGACGCTGCAATTGGCGGATAGATTGGTAAAGAGGCCAAGAGAAATAATTGAGGACATATTGGTAAAAGTAGGAAATTTCATATTTCCGATTGATTTTATGATGATGGACATGGACGAAGATAGAAAGGTACCGTTAATTTTGGGGAGGCCATTTTTGAATACAGCAAGAGCCTTAATTGATGTTTATGGACAAACGGTTACTTTAAGATTTAACGAGGAGAAAATAAGTTTTAATGTCAATAAAATTTTAAAGTACCCCTCGTATGATTTTGAAGAATCCATTTATTTTGTCGATGAAATTCAAGAATGTGTTAATGCAAAACAATAGGAAATCATTCTTAATGATGAACTTCAAAGTTGTTTAATGCATCCCAAGGAAGTGGAAGAGCTGGAAGCAAAGGAGATAAAGTTGATACAAAATTTAGAACAAGAGCACAGTGAATATGAGGAAAGGGAGGATGAACCGTCCACTCCTAAGGGAGATTCTGAACTTAAAGCAGTTTCATCTCATTTGAAATATTTATTTTTGAATGATAATGCTAAGCCAGTAATTAATCGATCTTCATTGACAGGGTTGGATGAAGAAATGCTCATTGAAATCCTCAAGAAGCACAAAGGAAAAATTGATTGGGCAATATCCGATTTGAAAAGGGTTAGTCCCAACTATTATCATACACCCATGGAGGATAATTCTAAGCTGGTAATACAACCTCAACGAAGTTTCAATGAGCTTGATGCAATTCAACAATGGTTATATGACAATGAAGCATTTTATAAAGAAAAGACTAACCAAGAGATGAAATCAAAATGGGGCAAACCAGACCAAATCAAACATAAAGAGGTTGCTAAAGCAACCATGATTCTTCAAGATACTTAAAAATGGTTTGGAAAGTCTAGTTGGAGACTTTAAAAACTCATAACTTCTAATCTCTCTCTCTTTTCTTTTTACAGTTAAGTTTTTGTGTTTTTGCATTTTTGTGTGTTTGTGTTTTGGTTCATGAAAAGAGTGAGTAAATCAAGGTTTTTAAAATGAAGACATGTTTTTTCCTGGAAAAGAATTGGTGTTTTAAAAGCTTGATATAGCAAAATTGCATTTAAGGAAGTTTCATTATGCATATATGTTTCAAAGATGCACGAGAGGCAGGAAAATACATGGACACGTGACCACGTGTGGTTCTTTCCATGAACCTCACATGGCCATGGGTTTCTGCACTCCCAAGATCATCAAAATCATGTGACCACGTGTATTTCAAGTAAAATATCAAGTGGCCACGACGTAAAATTCTGTCTTCTGCTTTTACATGTCACATGACCACGTGAAGTTTAAAGAAGCACCATCACGTGGCCACGCATGCCCAATGAACTAAGGCATACGTGACCACGTGTGGTTCCTCTCATGAATCTCACGTGGCCACGCTTAATCCTCCAGCCTTAAAAATGCTTTCACGACTTATTCTTTTTCATCTTAATTTTGTTCTAACTTGTTCTTTCCACTTTTACCTCCACCTGAATAGATCTTTGTTTGCTGCGGACAGCAATGTTTTGAGGAGGGGGTAGCCTCTTTTCAGGGAGTTTGTTTTAAACTTTTCTCTTATTTTTCATGAATCAAAATTTTGTGTTTTTGTGTTTTATGTTTTTATGTTTTTTTTTGCTGTTTTCTTTTCTTTTATTGTGTTCATGTTTTATTTGTTTTCTTAAATTTGTAAAACATATTAAAGACTTTTGTAGTTCACCTTTTTCATTTAGTTTGCATGAAAACTTAGTTTGCCCTAGTTGACTTCAAAACTTGGAACAAATTGAACTTGGATTTAAAATATGCATGTTTTGCACCTTTGCTTAGCAAGAGAACATTTATGTTGTTTAATATGATTTTGGATAGGTTAATCTTCAACTTGATAAATATTTGTTAGTTTTCAAATTTTTAGAAAGCACTTAGATCAGTTTTTAACTTAGAGAAAAATAATACAATGAAGTAATGAAGTAAGGAAATTTAGAGCACTAGAACCTTCCTCATCACCCTTCAAAGCATATGAACAACTCAAGCAACTTAGAAAATGATCTAGGCAATATTTTTCTTGGTAAACTTGCTTAAAGACTTATGTTCTACCTTGATGAAATTATCCTTTGATTAACCATTTTGAGCTTATAAGGGTATGCTTAATGCGTATCATTAATATTTTCTTGTTACACCTAATGTTTTAACCATATAACCTAAAAAGCTTTTATCTCACCCTATGGAATTGGCCACTTTAGGATTAAAGAAATGAGTGAAAAGAGTAAAGTTTTATTGGGTGTAGTAAGAAAGTTTTAACAAAGTTATTGATGAAGTCAATTGAAAATATACCTTGTATTACCTTGAGGTTAGCTTGTAAAGGCTAGTTCAATAAAAAAAAGAATAAGGTTAAAAAAAAAGAAAAAAAGAACGTTTGAAGTTTGAGAAAAGGAAAAAGAAAGGAAAAAAAGAACTAGCAAATATGAGAAAAAAATATAAGTGTGGGGTAGTACAAGGAAAAATGAAAAAATATTGACTTCTTGGTGAAAGAACATAAAGAAAGTTTGGAATCAAGGCAAGGATGAGCAAAATATATAGATTAAGTTATGGGGTTTTGTAATCTATTTGGTCTTAGAGTGGCTATATTTATTTTGATTATCTTTTATCCATTCTTTGATAAACATACCCTTAGCCCCATTACAACCTTGAAAAGACCTATGTGATTTTAAGTTTGTTTTGAGTTGTTTAGCGGAGATGACCTACGGGTTCCGGTGCTAAAGGAGAGGCCTATTGTGTTTCTAGAGTTTCAAGCACGAAACCGATTGTATGCTTATGCATTCATATATTCTATACTTCATTACTTAGTTGTGTTGATATTTTGATTTTCAAAATTGATTAAAATGATTTGGTCTTGCACACACTCAAGGAAACTAGTTTATATTCTCTTGTTGAAGTTAATCTATTTAGAGTTTATGTTAAGTGCTCTTGTTAAAATGCTAAGTTTGATTTTAAAATTGCATATCTTTGTTCAAGTTTGATGGTTTTGAAGGTGGGATTGTTCTTATTTGCTTGAGGGCAAGCAAGGTTTAAGTGTGGGGTATTTGATAAGTGTGAAATATATATAGTTTTTAATATATTTTTAGTTAAGTTATTTAGTTGTTTTGGTTTTATTTAAGTTAATTTAGAGTTAATTTAGTAATATTTATATTTTTTAGGTTAATTTTGTGTTTTTTTGATTTTCAGGTTTAAATTGATATAAAAGGGTTTAAAGTGCAAAAAGGATAAAGTTTAGGGCTAAAAGCGCAAATATGAGAAAGTTAGGCAAGAAAACGAGCGTCCAGCCTTGAGACGTGACCACGTGAAAGTACTGAAGAGTTTCACACGTGGCCACGTGAAGAAGAAAGCAATAGGAACCGTGGCCATGTGATGAAAGGTGAAGAAATGAAGTATGAAGACCCATGGCCACGTGAATGGGAAACTAAAGAAAACTATGCAACCACGTGACCACGTGGATTCCCAGTGAAGGACCACACGTGGCCACGTGTGGAAGAAGAACTAAATAGGACGTGCCAACGTGTGGAAGAAGAACTAAATGGGACGTGCCCACGTGTGAAGGAAGGCATATTGAAGCGTGGCCACGTGATCTAACTCTCCCATATCACGAAGGATTTTCGAGCTTCCTGTTTAGCAGAATTTGATTCCTATTCTGTGACTGGAGTTTAACAAGGAGTCTACTACAATTCTTGCCTATAAATAGCAGTACAAAACACAGAAGAAGGAGCATCAATCCCTAGAATTAAGCCTTAGAATTAAGCTTTGCTTTCTTAGTTTTTTACGTTCTTTGTTTCTACAGTTTTTTCAAAACGTTGTTTTTAATTTTAAGAATGGTTTGTGAGTAGTTTTCTTTAACTTTTGCTAAAAGATACTTGAATCCTTGACTTATATTGTTATGACTTGAGTTTGTTTTTAAATTTTAATACAAGTTGATTATTTCTTGGTTCTTAAACATAAGTCTTGTCTTTTCTCAATTTTAAGTTGATTATTAACTTGATTAAGAATTGGTTAATTAATTAGTTTAAGTTGATTAATGATTTGCATGCTCTTAGATTAATTTAGTTGAATTAATGCATGGTTATAATCTGAATAAGCTATAATTGTGTGTTGATTTGAGTAAGTTAAGATTAAGAAAAGAGTAACCAAGAATAGGTGAAAGTTAAATCTCTTGAGAAGGGCTTTAATAGACATCTAGGGGACTTAATTCAGTTCTTTATGCTAAGTGTTAAGTTTATCTGAATAAGAAAATTTGATGCTTGGAATGATAATCTTGAATAAAGTTATCTGGTTTTATTAAACTGAATTCCTCATAATCACTTGTATGTTTTCTTTTAATTAAGTCATAGCAATATTTATTAAGGTGGATAGTCTTTTAGTGAAAGTTGTCTTTATCATTGATTTTTAACTCATTCGATTTACTTGCTTTCAATAAATCTCTTCTTACTTTAGCTTTTTCAATTATTTTAATTTAGTTTAAATTATTGTTTTCAATTCATTACAACTGTGAGATTTCTATTCTCTCTTTACATACAAAATTGATTTTAAAATTGAAATAGCACATACAAGCACAAGTTTTCCTTGGGTTCGATATTTTGGATCATGATCTTATTTTTCTATATTACTAGCCGATCTAGTACACTTGCTAGACACCGGTCAATGGAATGTGTGAATATAATTCTGTGAAGCATATGAAACTGTTTTGTGTGAATATTGATCTATATAACGGATTGTGTGCGTGCACCCCTGTATCCTTTTAGGGATACAAGAGTATCACAAACAGTTAGTCAACGGTTAACCTACAGTTTTTAAAAATAAAAATCGTAAATTTAAATTTTCGTTTTGGTTAATTTAAATATCAATTCAGTTTTAAATAGATTTTTCGATTAGCCAAAATTTTAATTTTTTTTCTTACCTCTACAATTTTGTAGGTCTTATTTTGTTCCATTATTTTCTTTTTTACTCGTTTTGACATGGCGACACATTGTTTTTTTTACATTTACTTAACAAAATAACATATGTTGGTTATAAATAAGAATTCAACAAATATCTCTTTAAACAAAATCTTAATTAGATTTCCATACCCAATACACCAATGTTTCATAAACGGAACTAAAATGCATATTTATCAATCGTCATTAATGGCACCACACACTGATAAAATTCATTTTCAATTGACTTCCTAAAATTTAAAACTTTTCACATTGAGTCTTTTTACAAAAAAAAAAAAAGATGACGTGCTTTTTAATGGTAATTAAAATAGATGTGCACTAGTTCCATTTATTTGAATATATGGGTTATCTCATATTAAAGTATAGAAATATAAACAGGTTTTTTTTATTTTTTGTAAAGTGATCAAATGTAAAAAAATTCAAAAGTTCATAAATTTAAGAATGGATTTTGACCACATATTAGGGTAGATAATACTCTATCCGTTGTACTTATCGGGACAACTTTAAGCTCTTTATACAAATAAATAAAATCATTAACTAATATCAATTTCATAAAATATTTATCTTAAATTACTAAAATATCCTTTTATAAATTACATATTCTCATTCTATTAAGTATTAATTATCTTTGTTTTTTTATAAGTATCACAAAGTTGGTATTTTTTTAAATTTAAAAATTGTGACATTTAGTATAAAAAAAAGAATTAAAAATTTATAGCCAGAACGGCGGAGGAAGTAATAATAATATGCCATGCCATTTCCTAAAATGTTAACAGCCTATCAAGCAGAGCCCTAGAAATCATATTCCTTTACGGATATTCAGGCTTGGGTGTGCAACGGTGGATTTAATTTAATAACCGAATTGAATTAAAATAATCGAAAACTGAATTTTTGGGATTTTAACCAATTGAATCGAACTAAATTTATAACATAATCGAAATCAAACCGAATCGAAATTTTCGATCGGTTTGGTTCGATTAATCGAAAATTAAAACTATTTTAAAAAAACAAAAAAATTATGTCTAAAAATTATACAAAATTATAAATCATAATATACTAAAGTAAAAATATTTAAATTGTACAAAATAAAAGTCCAAATTAAAAATATAATCCCAACATATATAATAAATAATACAACAAAACCATTAAATAAATTTTTTATTTAATCGATTTTCAATTTAATCTTCAAAATTTCAAATTATTACCTAAAAATAGATATTAATAATTGATAAATATACTCATATAATTTACAACTCAAAATAAGATAATTTATATGTACAAAATAATTATTAAATTAAAAATTTCAAAAAATTATATAATTATATAGAATTTCTGTTTGGTTTTTCTACAGTTTTTCCTTCAAAAACCGAACCGAAATAAAAAATCAAAATTTTTTTAAAATTCAAAACCAAAATCGAATTAAATTAAAAAAATCGATCAGTTTGATTCAATTTTTTGATTTGAATCGAAATTTGCTCACCCCTATATTTAGGTTGCTGTAGATGATGATGCCAAGTATTTGTTTGTTTGTTTGTTTTTTTTTTTAATTTAATCTGCTACTAATATCCTCATTGAGATAGTATACAGCTAAAACTCACCGGTTTACCTAAAGTTTATTTTATCGATTGATTATCACTATTTAATATTTATTGTGTTCTCTTCGTGGCATTAAAATTATTATTTTTTTAAAAAAATTATCCCATCAAATTGTCATTTTGATAAATTCAAAATAATATTTAATGCATACTTTTTAATGTTATTTTTCATATAATATCAATAAAGTATTTAATAATTTAATTAATAATTTTTTATACATTTTACTATAATAGTCTAAATTAAAAATAAATATTTTAGTCTATTCAAAATAACTTTTTTCATAAAAAATAATAAAACTAGTAATTATTTGTATAAAAAGTGAAAATTTGATAAAACAGAGAGTAATATGGGATACAACTATAAAATTTTGAGTTCGGGTCTAAACAATATTAGAAAAAATGAAAGGGAGAAATGATTTGGAAGAATATTGAATCTGCCTATTGTCTTATTGGAATAATAACAAGAGTGTGGCTTTGCACATTCCATAAAGATTTATATATATAGTTCAATAAGTTACAATAATTTAATTTCATCCTTGTCGTCAAAATCATCAATCACATTTCCATGATTGCAAAAATATTACGTGGTCTTCCAATTAATTGGGCACACATAGCCATACACATGGATTTAAAAAAGCCCACAATCTAGTGGGTCCATGTATCAACCCACAATGTTGGATGGGGACCCTAAATGCATGATTTGGAGGGTATGGATGAAAATGTTTGATAGTTGGGAGGTTACACCTCAGAATTTGAACAAATAGGCAGATTACAAATTTAGTTTAGGAAGTACTGTTTGGTGTCAAAGATTAAATGGTAGGCCACTTGTTTTTGTAGATTTCAATGATGTATTTTTTTGTGCAATTATTGCCCAACGCATGTTATTTTCACATCAACAATATATATATATATATATATATATATATATATATATATATATATATATATATATATATATATATATATATATATATATATATATATATATATAATCATTTTTATTTAGACTAGATTGTAACATTTTATGAATAATCAATGATATTTTTCCTTTGAATTTGAACTGATATTTCAAACTCATTGATGTAGATACCAGATTTTGTGCCCTTTCATTTGAATTGATATTATAGAATGTGTGATTAGAATGTGATTGGTTGGATAAATGAAAATGATTATGTGTGAAATTAATAATCAAATATCTAACAAATTTATTTAAAAAAGTCAAAACTTGGCCTCTATTTTTTAATCTAGATATTTCTAAGTGTTTCTGTCATCCTCACGATAACTCTGCATTTATTATTTCTATTTTTGACAATCACTATTTATTTATTTATTATTATTATTATTATTTAAAAAATTACAAAAATATCTTTCATATTGTCTCCAAGTAATTAAAATGTCTTTAAAATTTTTTGGATAAAAAATATCTCTAATATTTTAAAATCGACACTAAAATTTTTCTTCATCAAATTACCGTCAATGCCAAGTTAATGGCACTAACATGGAATTGACACATGATAAAATATATCACGTTAGCATCATGTGTATTTTTAATCAAAATATAATTATGAGCATTTTAGCATCATCTAAAAAATTTTAGGGACATTTTAGTACTCTGAAAAAGATTTTAAAGGTATTATAGTGCACTAATGAAAACATTAAAAGTATTTTTGTGCTATATATAAAATATTAAAAATCAATATTTAATACATTAGATATTGATCAATATTTGTCACATTAATGAAAAAATATTCTTTACATAAATGTACTAATAAAAGAAATTATAAATAACTTATATTATAGCTCAAGAATATTTATTAATTAATTTTTTTAATGAATATAATATTAAATTTTGACTACAAAAATGCTTTTAATGTTAATGTGTGCATTATGGTACCCTAATTAAAACATTAAGGGCATTTTTATAGTCTAAAGAAAATAGTAAGAATATTTTTTTTTTCTAAAATCTCAACATTAAGGGTATTTTTTTAGTCAAATTTCAATATTATATTCATTGCAAAATTACTTAATAAATAATTTATTTATAATTTTTTCTTATTCATACATTTATGTAAAGAGTATTAATTAGTTAATGTAACAAATATTGATTAATGTCTAATGTAATAAATATTAATTTTTAATGTTTTATTTATAGTACAAAAATACCCTTAATATTTTAATTAGTGTACTATAATGCCCTTAACACCTTTCTTAGAGTATTAAAATGCCCCTGACTATAATTTAACATGATATATTTTATCACGTATCAATGCTATGTCAGTGCCATTAATTCGGGTTGACAGTAGCTTGATAAAGGAGCATTTTAGTACCGATTTTAGAACATCAAAAGCATTTTTATTTCAAAAAAATTTCAAGGGCATTTTAACCCATTTGCAATAACATGAAGGGTATTTTACTAGATTTTCTCTTATTATTATTATTATTATTGATGATTTTTTCCAACTATAAGGGAGAATCGGTGCCATTATTGATTTTTCTGAAACAATTATCACAACAATAAAATCAGTGATGAATAAAATTGAATTAATTTTATGCATAGTTATTGAACTTTGCCTAAATAACTAAATAGTAATAAAAAAATTTATAATAAAATTGATTGAATTTAAAATTTGTATCTCACAAAATCACTTTGACAAAATTTATGTGGAAACCTGTCCGAAAAACACACATGGCATGACACATCACCAACTCCTTTACACTTGGCACAAGGTCAGAGTCCATGTTAGTATGCCACCTACCAAAATGCCATGTCAACTGACACGTCACACATTCAAATCAACCTTATTACCATGTCATTGTGCCCTATGTTAACCGTTGTAGAAGATAACCAACTATAAGTTGCCATGTGTTTGTTGTGTCAGAAAAAAAAATCTCACTCACTAATGAATTCAAAATTCAATTCAACTTATTTAAAAAAAAAGTAAAAATTTTATAGCACAAAAAACCCTAAGTAAACCCCCTTTCTTTACTGTCTCTTCCCTCTCTCTAACTATACCGCAATTTAAAGTAAAAAAGGGAGATTGGTATACAAAGAGTGGTGAAAACTTTAGGTGGGAAGACGATTTCAGGCTTTTTGTTGAATACGGTAAATATTTGAAAGCTTATTTTTTTCAAAAGTTGTTATCGGTTAAAGTGAAAAGTGGGGCTAAGAAGCCACAATAGATTGTACTGTTCTCATATGGGGTTATGAAAATGCTCCAAAATATAGTAAGTATAATAAATTTTAGTGGCTTTTATTTTCACTCATGTTATTTTAATATTCATTGTTGTTTGCTCTTTGTTTGGCGTTATTGCATTTTCTATGCAAAAAGTATATTATATTAAGGTTTCCATATGTATCTAAAACCAATATGTCTTGCTTTTAAAAACTACTATTTTTTTATTGCAGGGCATTGTAATTTAATATTCATTTTTTGTTTTCTCTTTGTGTTGGTGTTTTTGCATTTTTTATGCAAAAAGTATTTTAAATTAAGGTTTCTATATGGATATGAAATCAATATGTCTTGCTTTTAGAAAATGCTAATTTTTTTTTGTTATGAAGCATTGTAATTTAATATTCGTTTTTCAATTTAGGGATTAATTTATAAAATTTGAATTTTTCATGTTAGTATAATGAATTGTAAAACTAAAATTAAGGTTTTATAAGTTATGTACATTCCTTTACAAGGTTTTTGGGCTTTATTTTTAAAATAAATTTTGCTTGTCATGTGAAATATTGTTAAAGGGTAGGGATGTTTTTCTTTTACATGTTTAGATCTCCAAAAATGGATTTTAATGACTTTATACAGGAAATTGATCAAAATTCTTTGCAATTCACCTACACCACAATGATTATATCTCTAATTGTAATAGCTCAGATCACTCGCTTGCAGATATTATCTATTTTGGATGGACCCTCAGTGGAACCAACTCACACCAGCACTTAAATCCGTACAGTTTTGCTTTTGGAAAATTAACTCACCCAAAACGTGTTTACAAGGGAGAGGTATCCACATCCTTATAAGGCATGCTTTATTTTTCTCTCTAATTGATATGGGATATCACATCTGTAAGAGCTCAGATCGCCTGTCTATAGATATTATCTGCTTTGGATGGACCTTTGATAGAACTTACTCATATCGGCACTCATACCCGTATGGTTTTTCTTTTGGGAAACTAACTCATCCAAAATGTGTTTACAAGGGAGAGGTATCCACACCCTTATAAAATATGCTTCGTTCTCCTTTTCATCCGATATGGGATATCACAATTTATCCCCCTCAGGGGTTCCAACATTCTTGCTGGCATACCGATCTGAGACTGACTCTGATACCATTTGTAATAATCCAGATCATTCGCTTACAGATATTATCCACTTTAGGTAGACTTCGATGGAACCAACTCACATCAGCACTCACACTCGTACGATTTTTCTTTTGGAAAATCAACTCACCCAAAATGCATCTACAAGTGAGAGGTATCCACATCCTTATAAGGTATGCTTCATTCTCCTCTCCAACCGATGTGGAATATCACAATGGTACTATTTATAGATATAGAATGCAGCTAGATATAACTAGTGTAGTGTAGAATCTCAAGCTTAAAATGCTTGAAAAGTTTTATTAGGGTTTAATGGTGAAGGTTTTGTTAGTGTTTTCCACAAAAAACCTTTTAAAAGGCGGATTGGAGCCACTAGATTCAAATACTCATATTTTTAAAGTATGCATACAAGTTAACAAAGATAAAGAGATTGACATTTTTGTTAGACGTTTTAGAAAAGTGGATTACTTAGATGAATTGCTGACTTAGCCAACTAGATGTTGTAATTTAAATGGTGCCAAAGATGAACAAGATCAGTATTTTAAAGATTTGAAAATGTCGTTTAAAAGCATTCCTACTAAATTGCTGTTAGCCAAGGATTTAGAAGAAGCTAGGTTGGCAGGAATGAGATAAGTAGCTAGTAAAATAGGTGATGGTAATTCTAAAATGGTAAAAAAATGGCATAAAGAATACAAAGATCTTGGTCAACTAAGCATGACTGCTAATGATTTTTGAGAAGTTAATCTACAGTAAATTAATGTCAATGAAAGTTATGAGAATGAGGATGGAATGCAAACATACCAAATTTCAGATCATGATGACATAGATGAGGATGATGATAATGTTGATGATGAATAGCATGATGAAGGCAATCATAAAGACCATGATAATAAGGGAAATGATGTTGATATAGAAGATAATATTGATCATGCTGATGATTAAGACCATGATCATAGTGATGGAGGCAATGCCTACAATATAAATGATCATATTGATGATCAAAGACCTTTATCATGAGGATTCTGAAGGTTCTAATGAACATGAAGCTAGTTCTAATATAGATGGTGATGAAAATGGTGATAGAACATGGGATGCCAATATGGGAGATATGAACCCCGATTTACTTAAAGTTTAGTATTATTTCACTTAACATATATTTTATGATTTCACTTAGCATATACAGATTTAGATGAGTTTTTATGACCTTGTGTGCTTTTTTATATTTTGGGATTAAGAAAACACTAAAGGGTTCAAAGATCAAGATTACAACTGTGATATCTCATATCGGTTGGAGAGGAGAACAAAGCATACCTTATAAGGGTGTGGATATCTCTCATTTATAAATGCATTTTGGGTGGGTTCGTTTCCCAAAAGTAAAGCCGTACCGATGTGAGCACCGGTGTGAGATGATTCCATCGAAGATCCAACTAAAGTAGATAATATCTACAAATAGCCGATCTGGGTTATTACAGATGGCATCAAAGCCAGGTGTTGGATCGATATGCCAGCAAGGATGATGGATCTCCTAAGGAAGGTGGATTGTGATATCTCATATTGGTTGGAGAGAAGAACGAAGCATGCCTTATAAGGAAGTGAATACCTCTCCCTTGTAGACGTATTTTGGATGAGTTGGTCCTTAAAAGCAAAATCATATGGCTATGAATGCCGGTGTGAGTTGATTCCATCGAGGGTCTACCCAAAGTAGATAATATCTATAAATGGATGATCTGGGCTGTTACAGATCAAATGTAATGCTTTGCATCGGCTTGCAGCTTCTTTCTTTGTTGCCAAGTGAAGTCCCTTGGCATATAACCACCTGCGAGAAAATTTGCCACATTAGCAAATCAAGGTACAAAGATTTCACAAATAAATAATGTACAAATATGCTCATCAGGGAATAAGTCCACAATCTCCCCTTTCTCAACATGATCATGCTCCAATCTTGACAAATGATCTGCCACATGGTTCTCTGCTCCCTTCTTGTCTTTGATCTCCAAATCGAATTCTTGCAAGAGGAGTATCCATCTTATCAATCTTGGCTTGGATTCCTTCTTGGCAAAGAGATGCCTTAATGCTGCATGGTCAGACCACACCACAAGTTTTGCTCCAAGTAGATATGATCGAAACTTCTTAAAGGCAAATACAATAGCAAGAAGCTCCTTTTTAGTTATGGTGTAATTAACTTGAGCTCCTATCAAAGTATGACTTGCATAATAAATTGCACAAAATACTTTTTCTTGCCTTTGTCTGAGTACTGCTCCCACTGAAAAATCACTTGCATCGCATATTAGCTCAAAGGGTAAATTCCAATCCAGAGATATGATCACCGGAGCTGAAATAAGCCTTTGCTTCAACAATTCAAAAGCTAATAAATATTCAGCATTAAATTCAAAAGGAGCATCTTTCATTAACAAATTAGATAAAGGCTTTGCAATTTTTGAAAAATCTTTTATGAACCGACGGTAGAAACCTGCATGGCCTAGAAAACTACTAACTCCCTTGACATTTGTTAGTGGTGGAAGCTTCTCTATAACCTCTATCTTTGCTTTGTCTACCTCAATCCCCTTCTCAAAAAGTTTGTGTCCCAAAACTATACCTTTCCTTACCATAAAATGATATTTCTCCCAATTTAATACTAAGTTGATTTTCTTACACCTACCCAATACTAAATCGCATCGGTATGCCAGCAATAATGCTAGGTCTCCTAAAGAGGGGATTATGATATCTCACATCGATTGGAGAGGAGAATGAAGCACACCTTATAAGGTTGTGGATACTTCTTCCTTGTAAATGAATTTTGGGTGAGTTGATTCTCCAAAAGTAAAACCATGCTGGTGTGAGTTGGTTCTACTGAGGGTCCATCCAAAGTGGATAATATCTGCAAACGGATGATTTAGGTTGTTACAATAACCTTCACGATGGAGACGAAGATTATCAAAACAATATGGCCCCTTAGATAGAAAATAGAAGAAGGGGTAGGCCAAGGAAATAAAGCAATAGACCTCAAGTTGTGGAGTCTATACCATCTTTTAGTGTTGAGGATATCAATTCCTTAAATTATCCAGACTTAGATGAACTTTATTTCGATGTCTCATATTCAAATGGCGAACCAAGGATGAGATTTCATGAATTAAATGAGAAGAAATGCATGGCATAACCCTGTATTGCTGCATGAAATGAAGTTTAGAAGCTTAGATTAGTTTAAAAGAGCATGTAAAAATTAGAGCATTAAAAACAAGTTCTTGGTTCACTTTCAACCAATTATAGGAAAAAAAGTCATTTGTAAATGTTGTACACCTTATTAGTTTTTTTAGCTTATGGGCTAGTAGGGTTAGTAAGAATGATCCTTTATGCAGGTAAAAACCTTAAAATTCAATCACAACCATGCCAAAGCCTTTAAGAATTTCCATACGATTTCCTAATTGTTAGCATGCAAATATTATGATAGTTTAAAGGAGGATCCAATTTGAATTTTGAAAAGAATTATTAGTACTATTAGAGCTTATTTGGTTTATACAATTAGAAATATAAAGGCTTGGAAAGCTAAGAATATGGCTTTGAAATGGATATTTAGTGATGAGAAGGTTTAATTCATGAAACTATTGAATTATAAGGTTGAATTGATAGCAAGTACTCTTGGGATAAGTGTTCATTTACGAAGAGATGAATGTATGCTTCTAAATTTCTATGTCTATTTGACAGGGCTAAAAATGTATTTTCCTTATAACATATGTTGTTTGCTAGTAAGAACATGTATCATATTGTTATTTATTATATGGGACCCATTTGTACATGTATCAAAATGATTATATGGCATTCTGACAAGGCAATAAAATTACTTTGGTTTTGTGATGTGTCAGCTGATGTGGCATTTTGGTAGGTGGCACACCGACATAGGCTCTAATCGTGTGCCAAGTGTGGAGGAGTTGGTGATGTGACATGCCATGTGTATTTTTTGGTTGGGGTTTCATCTGATTCGGTTAAAGTGATTTTATGGAATACAAATCTTAAGTGTAGTTATTTTTATGATAATTTTCTTTTTTTTATTATTGTTCGATTATTTATGTAAAAATTCAGTGATTGTCAGTGAAATTAACATAATAAAAATTATTGAATTTTAAACATGTATTAAATTCAAAATTTTATATTTAAATGTGACTTGTACAACTATACAAATCCAAGTACTCAAATTGATTCATATGTTTATGTACACAACTAAATGTTTATCTATTCAATGAAATCATTGCAAGTTCCCTTGTACAAGCAAACCTATTTCAATTTGATGTCAGTTGTTAAATGAGATCATCTATAAAGACATTTATTCTCATTACTAATTTTTCTAATTTAATATTTAAAACTTTTAAGTTAGCTAATAAGAGTCATCATTCTATATGTTAGAGCATTGTAGGAAGCCAGGATCAACCACTGAATTAAAATATATATATATTTTTTCTTAGTTTTATTTATTGGTCTATATATTACATGTGATAAGTCCATGGTATCGAAATACTCCCTTCAAAATTGATGCGTTAATATTTAAAAGAAATAAATGAATATTGGTGACCACGTGTCGTGGTTTCAATAAGCCAAGAAAAGAACATGCACTAATAAGACGTGTCATAGTATATTTATATTATTTTAGTATATTGAATTGGGTGCTTATCAGCATATGAATGTAATATTATAATCTTAAACTAATAATTGTTTAGTAGATTATAAAGGTATAATTAATCTCTAAATGATCAATTGATTCCCCCAATTCCTAATCATATTTCTTACTGATGATGAGCCAAACTTTTTGTAGCAAACCAAACACTTGAAAAATGTATAAAAAAGATCGATTGAGGTGTTTCGATGAAGGAAGCTTTGACGATCAAGTTAGTATACGGGTGATTAGATAGGGTAATGAGAAAAGCCTAGGGTTTCATAAATGAGTCATGCTATATATATAAGCTCGAAGTCCTTCATTAATTAGAAAGCTACTAAGGGAATTCCTTTCCTAGATGGACTCTGATCCTTCTTGAATGGGGTAATCCTTCTCTTTGTTATTTTCACAAGGCCAGATTCCTCTTTAGGTGATACCCCATGAATTCTTTGAAGGCTTTGTGAATTGAGTTGGTGGATCGGGCCAATAACTCGAGGTAAATCGACTACTACAAGGCCCCATCATCATAAGTCTCCCCCTAGGCTTGTGACATTTATGTCACATGTTACTTCAAAGTGTTGGCTCTGAAAATCGTGAAAGTAGCATTTATCTCCTTGTCAACACCATTAATGACCATCAATGATGGTGCCTAAATAAATGAGAAATGACGGCTAGGGGATGTATCTGATAGAACATTGGCACCTCGATTGATGCACCATGCAATGATGATGATCCAACCTATCACTTGAGGATGAATGACCAGCTGCCACTTGAAGAACGGTTACAAGGCCAGACTATCTATATAAACCTTTCTTGTTTTCCATTTCTAATTCCTCACTGTTTCTCTTCTCTTATAGCTATCTGTTGTCTCTGTTTCTTCTTCCTTTTCTCATTTCCTTAGGCATTTTTTTAGGGTTTCTTTGCAATTATTCGCTCAATAGGTTTGTTTTGCTTTTGCTCCTTACTCATTTAGCATTCCTTAGTTTTATAATTTAAGACACATCATGAGCGATATTAAAGCTTTTAATACTTATGAGGAAGAATTTAGGGAAGGCGAAGGGCTGTTGGGAGATAGCTCTCCAAGTTTCGGACAGAAAGTCATTTTTCCTTCCAAAAGATTGACCTTTTGATTTTTACCGACCTATAACTAAAAGGCAAAGAGAGCCTCAACCCCTTCTCTGTATTGTAAATATAGGCTCGACTATTAGAGAAAGTGAGATCCTCCATTTATTTGAGCAATTGGGGCCCTTGGATCAATACTATATGAGCGCATCCAGTTCTGCCCAGAGGGCTGACATCACCTTTTTTAACAAAAGTAAAATCATGATTTATAAGGCTGATATTGAGGCTGATGTCTTTCTCTCTCACCAGATTTGAGGTTAACATTTTAAACTTTTATGGATTAATGATTGGCTAACTCCACCCCAACACATGGTGCACGTTGTCTGTCCTTCAAATGTGGTCAGCAGCTTACGACATTTCTCTAACCTTAAAGCTTTTTTAAGCTACCCATGTGATGGGGTTAAGGGTTATAATTGAGGATCATAACTATATTTAAGCTCATACAAGGTACAATGCCTTCATTGGTAATCTGGACTCCGTAAAGAAGTGGAAGAATTGATTCTTTATTATCGAAAGCCTTCATAAAGACTTTCCCTTCCCCGACCACCTAGGGCCGATTCATTAATCACAATGATGATGATATGTGGCTATCCAAAAAGGAACAACGAACCCTAATTCGGTGGAGGGAAATAGTCCAGAACAAATAGGATTTGAGGGAGGTCGATGGCAATCCTCTAGCTTCTAAGGCTAATCAGCATAGAAAAACGGGTAAACTAAATTTTCATCATTTATTATGTGCTTTTAATATCATTGTTATTTTTTTTTTGCAGTTATGAAGAGAGCAAGTACTCTATGCACGGTAGAGATCATGAAGGCCAAAATACAGGTGGCCAATAGCTCGACCTACACTGCTCGGATAACTTCATAACCACCAATCACACCCAGGCCTAAGGAGATACCAACTCCTCGATTGTCAAGGTCCATGATACTCATCCCATTTTAGTTGACAGTAGTTTAGCAACGAAGGCCTCTGAGAGAGTTTCACCTTCTTTTGACGTACAAAAAATCCTTACTTCTGCCACTGGGTCTAATGGGAAGGACCTTCGAGCTCTTACTATCGAGGTTCTAGAATTTTAAGATAGGCAAGGTGTGGCTTATTACAAGAAGAATAATGACTTCACCACTTTTGCACACCAGATTTCTTGTGTGTCGAGTGAGGTGGCCCCTCTCACAAATCTAAACATCGACTAGCTTTTCTCAGTGATAAAGAAGCACCAAGATGAGGTGATGCGTCATCTACTCACCATTTTTATCTTGTTTTACTTTGTTTTAGCCCTGTGCAACGATCGTTTTGGTTCAATAATCGAACCAAAATAACCAAAAATCGAATGTTCAATATTTTTATCAATCAAACTGAACCAAACTTATAGAATAACCGAATTCAAATCGAACTAAAATTTTTTATAGGTTTGGTTCGGTTAACCCAAAAACTAAAAATTAAAATTATATTTTAAAAAATAAAAAATGTGTCTAAAAATTATAAAAAAATTATAAATCATAATATATTAAAGTAAAAACATCTAAATTGTACAAAATAAAAGTTCAAATTAAAGATACAATTCCAAAATATATAATAAATAATACAATAAAATCGTTAAATAATTTTTTTAATTTAATCGATTTTCAATTTAATCATCAAAATTCTAAATTATCACCTAAAAATATATATTAATAATTGATAAATGTACTCACATAATTTATAACTCAAAATAAGATAATTTACATGTATAAAATAATTATTCAATTAAAAATCTAAAAAATTTTATAATTATATAGAATTTCGGTTCGATTCAATTTTTTTGCGGTTTTTTCTTTAAAAACCGAATCAAAAAACCAAATTTTTCTAAAATTGAAAATTGAAAACCTAACCAAAAAACCGAACTAAATTAAAAAAATTGGTTGGTTTGATTTTTCAGTTTGAACCGAAATTTGCTCACCCCTACTTTGTTATATAACTTCCCTTTTCTACAGAGGTCTTTGATTGCTGGTGCTATGATCGCCAAGATGAACTTCCTCATTAATAGGTGGCATCAGGTTGATCAAGCTATGGCTAACGCCCTTACAAAACTGAAAAAGGCCGAGCTCAAGGTGGCTGAGGTGAAGAAAAAAGGTGATCAAGGCTGAGAAAAAGGTGATCGATCTAGAGAGTTCTCTTTTTTAGGATAAAAGGAGTGCTCAAACTATTTCTATCGAGTTAGAGAAGACTAAGGTGGAGAATTTCGAGTTTGAGAAAAATTGTTTGGAGTTTGAGCTGAAGAGTGTTGAGTTAATAGTTAACAAGTGCATTGCTTTTGGTGATAAGCTCTCTGCCACTGTAAAAGAGAAGTACCTCAATCTAGATTTGTCTTGGATGTACGAGGTGTATCGAGATGAGGAGTGAATGTATTTATTATCATTTTTAATGAATACACTCGCACTCTTTCTGTCGAGCTTTGTTTATTTTCTTTTGCTTTGAGGTTTTTTCATTTAATAAATCTTAGGCTGACTTATGCTTTAGCTGGCATTCGTGCTTTGAACCTTTTCTAAGTTATATTGGACTTAGTGACTGCCTATGTATCTAGCTAAATTTCTTTATTGAAACTATAGAGACCAATCTCATGAGTATGCTCGGATTGGCAAGATAGCAGGCGAGCAAAAAAAGAAAATTAGAGAAAAAAATCATTGCTGAAACTGTATATTTTTATTTATTCATCATAAACACAAGCTCAAAAGGTGATACTGAGGATGAGTTAAAAGTTCTTAAAAGGAGACAATGCCAAAAATACTTAAAAAACAAACTAATATTGGCGATGATGCCAAACTACTGATAGTAACTCTTGAGATTTGAAATGTTCCATAAGTGCAGTAGCATCTTGCTAAAGAGATCTTTGAGCCTGTGTGCACTTCTATTGATGACCTCATGAACTAAATAGGGCCCATCCCAATTTGGGCTTAACTGTCCACTCCTACAATGGTCTGAGCTGAAATAACCTTTTTGAAGACCAGTAGCTCTACTTGAAATTTTCTTGGCTTTACTTTTTGGTCATGGTACGCAGCTATATGCTACTTGTATACTGCCAATTGGATTTGGGTCAGCTCTCTTTGCTTATCTAGCCGATCTAAGTGATAAAGGAGATTTGCTTCATTTTTTTCATGGTATTAGGAAGTCCAAGTTGGGATTCCTATTTCACATGTAATGACTGCTTCCATGTCATATGTAAGAGAGAATGGTGTTACCCTAATTGCTGCTTTTGGAAAAGTTCTGTAGGCCCATAACACGTTATTCAACTCGTCCATCCAGAGTGCCTTGACCTCATCTAATCATTTCTTCAGACCCGACACGATCGTCCGGTTGGTTACCTCAGTTATGCCATTAGATTAAGGTGGTAGACCAAAGTAAAGCACAACTGGATATTTAGTTCCACGCTGATTAGCCTTAGAAGCCAGATGATTGCCATCGAGCTCCCTTAAATCCCATTTGTTTTGGACTATTTTCCTCTATCAAATCAAGGTTTGTTGTTCCTCCTTGGATAGCCATATATCATCGTCATTGTGATTAACGTATCGACGCCAAGTGGTCAAAAAGGGCCATAAATGGGCCACATTTGAAGGGCAGACAGCGTGCACCATGAGTTGGGATGGAGTTGGCTGATTGTCAATCCATAAAAGTTTAAAAAGTCGACCTCAAATTTGGTGAGAGGGAGATAGACACCGATCTCAATATCGACCTCATAGATCATGATTTTACATTTTCCACAAAAGGTGATGTCGGCCCTTTGGGCAGAACTTGCGAATCTATTAAGCTTAAAAAACATAAATAAAAGTGTATTGCAATAGTGGTATTCAGTTTTGAAACATAATATTTTAAAATCTTCATCGGCTTATTTTAGAAATTATCATATTGATATGTAAATGTAATAATTTATATATGAAATTTTCTTCTTATAAATTCACATTTTGAATGGCATTTTAAGTGATAAATTAAATTTAAAGGACTCTTTTATTTTTTTAAATCAATGGCCTCCTAATATAAGTATCTTTTATAGATAATTTGAATAATTAAATTTAATTTTTCAGTAAATATTGTATATCTTACACTCTTAAGTAGATGTGGCAAATGGACGGATTGGACCATAAATTGACCAATGCCCAAATGAATTTAATGCATGTTGGTTCATTTATCATTGGTTTATCCATTTTTATTTTATTTTTCTACCAAAAATATTCCAAAAATTCTTAAATATTTTAATTAAGATGTTTTTAAAATTTTGAGTCAATCAAAGTTCGTTTCAATAGGTTTTAGGGCACTGAAATATTTTCGGACAGTCCGAAAATCCTAAATCTAAAAAGTTTCTAAAATTTTATTTTCCACTTTTGAAAATTAATATTCATTATTATAAGATGTTCAATGAATCGGAATAATTTTTGAAAGTCTATGGAATATTTTCAAGCCGATAAAAATTAGTTTGATCCATTTTCGGTCCTATAATTTATTTTTATTTTTAACTTTTAAAAAAATTATTTGATCTCAATTTCAGCTCAAATTATACCACTGGACTCATCACGAATTGAACTTTCTAATGGTGATATAAAATTTTTCTAGATTTCAGTGGGTTCAGGATGGTATTATTCACTCTCGGTATCACTATTCACCATCAGAAAGTATTATTTATACCGATAGTGGTTTAAGGGCATTACAGGCGGCGAGAGTAAAAGGAACATCCTATTTTGAGAGAGAAAAAGGGGGGAGAGAACTAGATTGAATGAAAATGAAGGTCCATTGGGCACTTTGCATCAAATTCAATGAATTAAGGAATTAGATGGATCGTTATTGGATTGACCAAATAAATATTTTTATAAATTTAATTGAATTTAGATTAATTTTTTGAATAAATTTGGACGTAATTTTGAATTTAAATTAATTTTGTTAGATTTACTCTTAATTAATAAACGAGCATTAATCCAATGCGCTATTCACTGAATCGTCTCTTACAGTTAACTACCGCCAATGATAATTAACTATAAACTCAATTATATAAGATAAGAGCTAAAAATCAAAATGATAGAAAGATACAGGTCATCTGATGACTCATGAGACATAGATCGCAATTATATAATTAATTTACTATGTTACATTTAGCACTGACGAGTATTGGGTCCCACACTGATCTGATTAGTGATGATTAAAAAACACTAAAAAAAATTAAAAATGCTAACCTACTCATTCCATGTGGATGGGCCCCCACCGAATGTGACTCAAGCTTCTGTACAGATAGCAACCGACGTGGCAAAGAAGACCACGCAAAGATATTTTGGGTAATTCTAACGTGGAATTGATACGTGTTCGGTTGTGATGGGGCTGCTGATTTTGATTGTTGGACCCCACCATCTTCTTCAGCCACTGGTTTTTGTTGCTTAATTTATTTTGGTTTTTGCAAATTTTTAGTGTGCGACTAAACTAATTAATATATATAGTTAATTGAGATTTGTTTATAATTTGCTTTATTATATTATAATACTCTACTTATAGAGCTTTTCTTTCGTACAAAATTTCTATTAAGGGACTTTTTTTATTTTTTATTTTATCTAATTAAGATTTGATTATATCAAAGTGATAGATTACTTATAATTAATTAAAATTAAAAATATATACATTAGGCAATTTTTCAAATATATACCTCAACTTAGTCTTATCAAATAAATATATATGGAATATTATGTTAATCAACGGGAAAAAATGCATTATATATTAAGACAAATGGTTGGTTGCACGTTGCGAATTTGGGCATCTTTTAAGCTCATAATTCGACCATGATGTACAATTGATAAGTGCAACGCTGATTTAGTTTTCCATTTGGTGGAATCTGCTTTCCCATGTCTAATACTATTTTTCACATTATCTGAAGCTAGTTTTTAGAGCATATTTATGTACTGTATGTAAAAGTGTGAATGAGAAGAAGATATACGCAAAACAATTAAAATTACTATTAATTTTTTCAAATATTATTTATTTTGAAAATATTATGGATTAATTCGTAATTATTTCTAACTAATTGTCTAGCCACACTTGTGCAATTGCCTAAAAAATATATTGATGATTATATTGTAAAGTATAATGTTATTGAAAGGGAATCATAATATTTAAAATCCTCAAATATTAGAATATAAGATTAAAATAAAATTAACAAAATCTTGTAATATTACAATTAGGGGAACGAGATAATATAAATGAAAGCATATAATGCGTGTACATTTAAACTATCCGATCGCAAGAATAATAAATGATGAAAACATGCAAGAATGAATCACTATGAAAGTCCTAAAAAAAGCGTGGAATGTCTTCCAGAGTGAACATGTATCATGGGTGATGCGAAGAGTAAATGCGTGTACTTATAGAGTCTAATATATATAATCGACTCTTTTTTTTTTAATTTATAATCATTAAGTCACCGCATTTTTATTTCATTATTTTATAATTATTTTTAAACTATCTCTAAAATTATGATAACACATTTATTAAAATTTCGATTATATTATATAAAAAATCTCAAGGTGATCTTTGAAAATAGACATCTATCTTAGTAAAATAAATAGTGATAATAGTCTATAAAAAAAAAACTAACTATTTTGCATAATTACGAGAAAAAAGAACCAAAAAGCAATTAATGAAAAAAATAATTAATTTTCTTAAAGTAGAGAATCTCGGGACAATTTTACAAATAATGTTTTTGGGAAAATTATTTGGGTTTTTGGTGTGTTTTTCAAACTATTTAGATTTTTGAGGTATTTTTTCATTTTTGCTGGGAATATCAGCGAAAATGACAGTGGTGGGGCTCACGGTATGAATTTTGGTATCTCTCATTTCCGCTAGAAATATCAGCAGAAATGGTAGATGTGGCCCACGGCGAAATTTAATTAAATTAATCATTCCAAAAATAATAAAAAATAAAACATCCGTCTAGATAAAAGAATATGTAAAATTGGAACACAAACCACAGATGCTGAGTTTGTCCAACTTAATCTTTATCCATATTTCTAATCAAATAAAATCTAACAAAATTAATATCACTAAAATTTAAAAAATAATAGTGAATTAGATTAATTAATCTGATTAATCAATTACTTTTTTTCAATTATCAATTTTTTATTTAAGTAAATAAAATATTTTTATTGATATTTTAACTATATGTCAACGGTCAAACTTGCTTCATATATTTGCTTTTTTTTTAATTCTTATTTTTCTTAGTCAATAATCTCGTAAAATTAGGACAATTATTTTCTTGATTCAAGATATAGGTTGACTATTTTTTAAAATCAAGTTCTAATTGTATTAATAGATAAAAAAAAACTCATCAATTGCAACCCCCAAATTGATAAATTGAAAAAAAGTAATTAATTAATCAGATTAATTAATCTAATATACTGTTATTTTTTAAATTTTAGTGATATTAATTTTGTTAGATTTTATTTGATTACGGCAAACTCAGCATTTGTGGTTTGTATTCTAATTTTATGTATTCTTTTCTCTAGACGAAAAAAGATTAAGATCATATCATAAAAATTGAGACATATTTTATTTTTTTATTATTTTTAGGATAATTAATTTAATTAAATTCCTCCTTGGACCCTATCTATCATTTCCGCTTATATTTTCAGCGGAAATGAGACACCAAAATTCATGCCGTGAGCCCCACCCCTGCCATTTTCGCTGACATTCCTAGCAAAAATGGAAAAACGCCCTAAAAATTCAAATAGTTTGAAAAACACACCAAAAACCCAAATAATTTCCCCAAAAATATTATTTGTAAAATTGTCCCAAGAATCTCTCTCCAAAAGTTCCTATTGTATCATATATATAGATTATATCTGAAAATTATACATTGTTCGATCTTAGATAACAATAATAATAAATCTCGATAGCAATAATATTAATAATCATAATTTAACACTAGTTATGTTATATATATGGTTCTAATTATTTGTACAATATTTAATGTATACATATTAAATTCGGTATAACTGTATATAATATGAGGCAAATAATAGAATCTCTTAAAATTTTGAATGTAAACTCTTCGCAATTATGCATTAATAATCATTATAAAGAGACTGTTTGGTTTAGTTTTCGGAATTTATATATAGTACCTCCTTCCATATAGATAACACTACAGAAAACGACTTCTTAAAGTCCAGAAATCGGTTGCTAAATGTGTAAAACGCTCGTTAATGGAACTTAATTTAATGTCCATCACTTCTTTTGGGACGGAGATTTTCTGTCGTTTAAAAATAGATTCCATCGCTAAAAACATACCATTTTCGCCATCCATTAGTGGTTTGAGTTTGCTAAATGTATGCTTTTTTTTAGGATATATTTTGGAAATATGGTGCTTTTTAAAAAAATTTGGAAAATAGAGGATACAGTAAATATATTTCTAATTTTGGATACTAAAAATCGACAGAGATATATGACTGTATATGATATGGTGGATTCCAAATATTTGATAGATTGGGATGCTTGAAAGAGATAAAATATTGTGTCAGTATTCGATGGATGGACCCCTTGGATTGCTAGAAATCGGCATATTTGTGCGCCGGTATTTGACAGGTCATCATCGACCATCTACTTCTTCTTTTGGGCTTTGATGGTGATAGCAAATTTAACACAGATTGAAAGATTAAACTGTTCGTTAACACCTAGCTCTTTAAACAACCGAACCAAATAGCAATCTTGATCTTTAAAACTGAATGATTTTTGAATTCTTGTTTCCATTTATTTTAATGCCGATTTGAA